>VYZP01057393.1:0-19319 GCA_013400635.1 Hypocryptadius cinnamomeus | reverse complement strand
CAGTTCCAAAAAATCAGCTAGACATTTCTAGCAAGCCTATACATCCTTAGCACGTAAATCCAGGCCAAGGGCTTACCAACCAGAAGTAGCAGCCCTTTGGTACAGTTTGCACTGTCTCCCCATTCTCCTTTTCTACATCTAAATTTTAATAGTTCCTAAAATGATTTCCCACTGACTTTTTTAACTCAAAGCCAAAAATTTCAAGCAAAGCATCCTGATAGGAACTTTTTACTTTCTATCAAGTATTTCTTGGGGAAGGATGATGACTATGAAACTCCATGATGTCACAACTAGAGAGGTAAGAACTGCTGCTTTGTTCTGGTTTTCTTGGGGGGGTGGGGGGCGGGGCAATGGGCCCAGAGTGGAAAAACAATTATCTGATGAAAAGAAATGTAACTTTTTTTAGGCACTGTCCTGGTTTTGGCCGGGACAGGGTTAATTTTCTGCAAAAACTGGGAGAGGGCATGGCCAGGACCCTAATGTTATTCCATACCACCTCAGGTCATTGCTGGGTGGAGGGGAAAGGGACACTCTGTCACTGCTTAGGAGAACGGAGAAACCTAGAGACCAGACAAGTACTGTATTTGTTTGTTGCTAGTTTCTTTTTTTCTCATTGTAAATAGTTTCTTTGTCTTATACCTCTTATTATTAATACTGTTTCTGTTTCTTCTGTTTTTTTATCTCATTTCTGTTTCCAGTAAATTGCTCATCTCAATCTGTGATTTTTGCTTTTTGTGCTTCCAATATGAGGGAGAGGAGGAAGTCACCAGCAGCAGCATGATGTTAGTGGGAGCTCCAAACTGAAGAATAATATTCCTAAAGCACAACAGGCACCCTAGAGTAACAAAAATTTAACATTTTTTACATCATTTACTTCCCAAACAGTACTACTGCTGTTGCCACAATGATTATATGACTAACAGTTGGTGTCTTTAATTCAATTTTTTTATGACCATGCTATTTTTCAGCTAATTTTCCTCCTTTTTTTTTTTTTAATTTCAAAGTCCCTTTTCCTTAATTTCACTAACTCTACCCTCTGCAATTTCTCACTTTAGTTGCAAGTTACTTTTTACCCTCACTGTCAAATGCATCATCCTTCCAAACCCGAAGAGTGCAAACAGCTGAAGGGCTTCGTTGCACTGTTCATTTCCTTTCCCCTGCAGAACTGGGGGACACTGCAGGGGACAAAAGCAGGACAGGCCAGCCGAGCCCACCACTTCCAATGCTTCCTGGTCTCCATTTGACTAATCTCCCCAGCACTGTCCAGTAGGACACCTGCTGCTTATGAAAACAAAACCCCCAGAGCTCTTACAATCCAGACAGCAAAAAACATGAATAGGTGACCATCAGACTTAATAAAGTTTGTTCAGTTCTGGACTGCACATGTTGAGATTTCTGAATTATTTTAGATTATTAGTGTTGTTAACATCAGAGATACTGCGTTGGTTTTGCATTTCAGAAAGAATCTGAAATGTCACCACAGTGAGTGGAAAAAAGCGCAAAAATTTTAGTTGATTACATTTGAAACTTAACCTTTTAAGATGAGTGAAATCTGAGTCTGAGAACACTAACAGTACAGCAAACAAAAGACCCCTCTCTATAAGGTATTCCCTAGCTCAGTAAAATTACAAATTCCTCCACACAGCAGAAATACTTTAGAGCTATGTCACACTTCAAGATCACGTTTTTTATTTTTCCAAAAGAAAAGGAAGGTCTGAAAACATCCGCACAGCTACAGATGCAAATGCCAGCAAGGTTATTGGAATTTCAAGCATAATCAAGAGAATAGGCACCAACAAAGTAACTAAGAAACTAGGCTGTAAAGGGTATCAGGTCCAAAATCTCTCAGACTGAAGTGCACATTGTTAGGTACTGGAAAAACAAGCCTGAAAGTTCACAGTGAACTTTTTCTCTCCAGCTACAGTGTTTTCTTTAAGACTATTTGGCTTTGTTGTTATCTAGGGGACTGATGCTACAAGGGTTCCGAACATCAACTGGTTGAAACAGCAGCTCTATGTGCAAATTACTCCAATATCCTCTTGCACAGTATTTTTTCATCACCCTCAGCTTCGCACCCATGCACATCAGGTACAAAAAGCTTTGTAGTGAACCCCAAACACAAACCTTCTTCTAGGGCAGATGCTTTGGGATCTGTCTCCCAGGTATCAGCCTTTCCAGACGCAACATAGACAAGGGGCTTACGGAACGAAAGCATCCACAGCAGGGCACTTCATGAAGTGAAAGTGCAAATATGGGCAAAATGGCTGCTGCTGGCAGTGTGCCACAGACACGACATTTTCACTGTTCATCACATTTCTCTGTATCTCCTCAGTGACATTTTTTTAGTAAGGCATTCTATACATGGTACACAGGAATTCTGTGCAGTGGCAGAGCTAGCCGTGACTTACCCGTCCTTTCACCCGTGCATTTCTTACAGAGGTCTGTAAGCATATTCTCTTGCCCCACAAAAAAGTCCCACAAAACAACATGTACTTATCTGCAGGTGAAGCTGCAGCTCCTGTTATTACAGTCTTTGTAAGTGCCTTTCTCACCCTCCATCCATATTATATAGACCCAAGGGTAGCGAAGACTTCATTTGGGGCTTTCACTATTTGATAATGAAGTTTTTCTTTTATCTAGAGCTGAGAGTAGGTGACACTGGTGTGACCAGTTCTAAAAAGTAAGGCTGCAACCAATGCATCTGATCCTCATCCTGATGTCACATCCCACTCTCATCCCCAGCACAGCTCCTTCTAGGACTTGGGACCGGACTTCCCACTCATGGTCCACAGCCCCTTTGCCCTCGAAGCTTCAAGAGCATCCTGATGTATTCCTATCTCACAGGAACTGTTTCAGCTACAGTCTGGATCCTGGAAAAAGGTGAAGGAATGGTAAGTACTTACATAAAAATTGTGGGTAAAATAAACGGCCAGAATGAATACATATAGAAAACCAATACAAACATATTTGAAGGCACTACTTGCCAAAGCGAAACTGTACAATTTGGCATTGCCTTAAACATTGCTGCTCATAATATACTTAAAGAAAATGATGGGATATAAAACCCCTGGAATGCTCTGCAAAATTAGGAAGCGATTAGGCCAGATGATACCAATTTGACTCTTAACACAGCTTTGTCATAATTTCAGAGTTAACAGCAATACAGTAGAACTGTTGCAAAACCTAGGCACAATACCTCCAGTATGCTCTGTAGCTGCTGCACATTTCTCTGTGTGTGGCCCTGCCCGTGAAGTTTGGTTAAGGTAGATGGCGGAAAAAGAAAGGCTCTAAGACCATTAACACAGCAGGATACATAATTAAATTTGAGAGAGCTGGATTTGGGCAAGAGCTGTTGTGGGTTTTGTGGGTAGTGGTTCTTTTCTTTTACTTTAAGGCATAGGAAGAGAAGCGCAATTGGCTTTGATGCATCAAAAATACTTGCAGAGGAGACGGAAAATCATGACTCAGACTTTTTTAAGCAAGTGGCAGCTTGCCTGTACAATCCCTCCAAACATAGATCCAAACAGCTGTAAATCTTCCTGGAGATTTTTCCTTTCATTCCAACAGTCAGATTTGCCACAATGTCTGCTCCACAGCACCTTCTTGACCACCACCTGTTCATCTTCCTTCAAGTGCATTAAGGAGGAAAGCTTTCCAGGCCAGGACTGTGGACTGGCAGCCATCCCATACAGCTTAACATTCCTCATCCAATATTTCATTTCTCCCATCATTTGTTAAGCATGAGTAACGTACTGCCATACATCATGAAGCCCTTTACTACAGCTACTCAATCTAAAAACAGAGGGTACAGCTGTGCTGTCAGCCAGCATTCTGCAGAAATACCTCAGCTACAGCCGGCAAGCCCAGCGTGGTAACAGAGGCAGCAGTCACAGAAATAAGGAGCTCTGCATGACCTAATTTACCTTTTTTCTCCTGCTGAAGGCCAAGCTACCATAGCTGGTGACTCTGCTAACAGACTTCAGGCAGTTGAGAATCTCTACTGTGCATGTCCATCACAAAAAATACAGGAACACATGACAGAAAGGGGAACTTACATTGTAAGTATTACACAGATTTAAAGATTTGGTAGTTATACAGTGCTTGGACAGAAAATAAGCTTTTTTAGGCTTATTGTTTTTCTGGCTTTCAGAGGAAAGAGAACTTTGAAAAGAGAACGGAATGAAACAGGGTTGGAATAGGGAAAGAAGTACATACTATCAAACCCAAGACATAGGCTGGACAGAACTATGATTCTCTGACCACCACTGGAAACTGGATGGAAACTGGGTGCCCTTGGTGAGGTGTGACATTGCTGGATCATAATTAGCACCATTATGTGGTGCCACAAGCATGTGGCAGGAAAGATGAGGGACCAAGATGAGGGACTGCAGAGTTTCCTCAAGGTAGAAGAAGGACCTATGCTACTGAAAGATCAAAAGTTGATTTGAAAAGCTCTGCTCTGGATGGACCAAAGGGAAGCAAGGCTCCCGAGGAGGATGTGACTGTAGGCACAAGGGCAACTTTTGGCTACTCAGCCAAAGTCACTGACTCAGTACCCACTGCAGCTGAATAGCACCAAAGGCACTGCCCACACGACACAAGCTGCAGCCCAGAGCCAAAGGCCTCAAGAGAAGAGGCTGGAGGTGCCAGACCCAGCTTGTCTGTAGCTGCCTCTGGCTCGGCATTGGCAGAGTTTGTCCTTTTTGACTGCACAGGACAGGGGTATTTGCAGGATGGTTAACTGCTACAAAAGTACCTTCCCTTTCCCCTTCTCCTTCCTTCCACTACCCTCCCTTGGGGCAGCAAGGACAATGGAAGGCACTTCCGGAAAAGCAAATGATCTTTCAAACCCAGCTTGAAACAACTCCGTGACAGCCTTATGCAGATCACTCTCAGAAGACATCAGCCATTTACTGGCAACTTCCATAATCCCCTTGAAGGGCTGACAGATAAAGGAGGCTGGAACCTAGCACCACCAGCACAGCAGCAGAAAGGGCAGCTGTCTGCAGGCAAAATGCGCTCTAAAAGGGATTTGGAGCTTTAGCATTTTTCCTGACTCCATTCCTTTTATACTGAGGGTAAATTTGAGAGGTCACGAGAACACCAGAGCTTTGGGTTCGCTTACATTCTTCCTTTTAAAGTTTTACTATTTGAAAAAATGAGTAAAGGGAAAAAAATAACTTTCAGAATATCTTTTAAAAGACAAAACAAATAAATACCAACGTCTATTAAACTCTGGTGGAAGAGACAGAGGAAGTCCTCTGTTTGGGAAAGAAGTCAGATGAGAATCATCCCAGGGTGCACCATGTAACTCAAAAAGGTCAGGAGACAAGGGTCTCAAAGATGTCTTGAAAAAAAAAAGAAACAGCTGTAAACTTGTTTTAATGAATCTTTCAAATAATAGAAACTTTGTTATGCTAAAGGATGAGGGGGAAGACAAAGCAAATCCATTTGAAAAGTGGCAATAGAAACACATCACTTAAAATAAGCTTCAGAGACAATGAAACAGTAATTCTGCACCTGTGAGCCATGATTATTTATATCACTGCCTCATTTTAATAACAGCTGTGTGAAAATGCTAAAACATTATTAAATCTGAAACTAACTACTGCATGTAGCACATAGGAAGCTTCTCCACTTTCCAATTAGCACCAAGGCTTAAGCGCTAAAAGCAGCAGAAGCAAAAGAAATGCTGAAAAACACTGCCACAGGCTGGCTTAAATAGGAATTTCTCCGTTTCAAAAGAATTAAAAAGAGAAAACTGAACAACCAAATACACACATCCAGAAGGGCAGGAAAGTACTTCAGATTTATTTCCTTCCCCCAGCCCTCATTTTATTGCATTCCTTACAAGCGAGCAGGTAAGTGTATTTAAGGGCAACTTAAAAACTTGGTTTGATAAAAAAGAATTTCTACACGTGTACCTGCAGCATTGTGCAGCACCACTCCGGGTGAGAGGCTCTGTTAATGTCGCTGGCATCTCTCACCTCCACATTGAGAGCAAGCCCCAGGAAAGATCCCTGGGCCTGCCATGGAATTAACAGAAGAAGATTTTATAATGTCGATGATCAGTTATTTATGAGGTGTCCTTAAACAGAAAGATGTTTGACGTTTCAGTGCAAAGCTTGTCTGCTCAGACATGCAGACCTGGAAGGACGGAAGGGCATCTCACTGGGAACAAGGAATAAGCTGCACCAGCTCTTGGGCAAGGGCTTGGTGTATTTTTGTGGAAAGCGGTACTGACACCTCTCGAGGAGTTTTAGTGTTAATTATTCCCCGCTGTTAAGGACTTACAGGGATCTGATTTTTTGGAAGCTCAGGAAGGCCATCTGCTTTCCCAGCAGCATACAATAGGTGAGAACAACTCTGCTGGGGAGTGGATGAACTGCGGAGGGATGAGGGGAACTAAGGTAACCAAACCACCCTCATCCCACTGGCCCAGACGTGTATCAAATGCAGGGTCTGTTTTTATGCACATACACTCCACGGGGTAAAAAAAAAAAAAAGAAATATTAAGTTACTAATAAATAAAGAGTTTCTTGGATCTCCAATATGACTTCCTTATCAATTACCCACAGCCTTCTGTTACAAATGGCAGGACACCACCCATCCCAATCACAGTTGGCCCCTTAAGACTGCTTCTACACAGAAATAAAATTTGTCTGCAGAAGAATGGGCTTAAGAAACTAATCTGGTTAATTCAGATTCTTAAATAGTAGAAAATCATACTGAAAAAACAGATGTTTGCCCAGATATTTACTCTGTGTGTGTTTGTGTGTCTTCCCAGGATCACCACATAAAGAAATACTTGGTACCACAACTGCCCTGACAAAGATGCAGACTAAGCCAACGTCACAAAAATAAAAATGTTTTGAAAATCCTTCTCAAAGTCAGAGTAATTTTAAATCTATTCACTAAGAGGCATTTAATCCACAACTTAATCCACCCGCACACCTGACTACACACAAGATCCAGGTGATAACAAGTCCTTATGTGCAGACATCGATCACACTGAGCCAATTTCAGCATCGATCACATCGAGCCAAGTCAAAAGGAACACGGAGCCCCTGAAGGGACTTCGGGCTGTTGTGAGGGAGGTTCCATAGCAAAGGGAGCAGCCATCCCCGGAGCTCAGCCACGCGCTCTCGGCACTGCCGAGCTCACACTGGCACCTTCACCTGTGCACAGGTGACTGCCCACCTGAAATCCAGACCTAGGGACTTACTGCCATGTGCGGCACGTTCAGCCTTCTCCTGCCACCAACGCCCCCGCCGCAGCTCCCCAAAGAGCCCAGGGACACCCACTTGTACAGGACATCGCCTTGCAGGACAGCTCCGGTATTTTCACTGCCACTAACGGCGCAGTCACTTTTCCTGCACGCCGATGTCAGTCCCTGGCTCGGCAGCAAGCAGGCACCGGGCAGCTGCGGGTTGCTGAGCAGGAGAGCAGGCCGGGCAAGAGAAGGAGGAAAAGGAGGAGGAGGAGGAGGGGGAGGAAGCGAAGGGAGGTGCTGGGGCCGGCCGTGGCCGCCAGGTGGCGCCGCCGCCCAGCGGATGATGCCGCCGCCGCTTCCCAAAGGCAGCGCCGCCGCCTCCCGCGTCCCCAGCTGGGATCGGCCCGGATGCTGCCCGAGCGGCCCGCTGCAAACCCTACCCACGGCCCAACAACCCCCACACGAATGAAAAGCAAACAAACACGAACAGGAAAAAAGAAAAAATCCCCACCAAAAATCCCCTGCTGTCCATAACCAAATTCATACATGTCATTCCACGTCTGTGTATTGGTGACACAAGTCTTTGGTGACCAAGTTGCAGGGCTCTTGTCAGAGCTGTGGGGCAAAGTGATGCTCCATCAAGCGGCAAAAGCTCCCTGCAGGACTGAAGTGTGCTGATGTGGTTGATGATGACACCCAAATCACCCTAAGTCAAAGTGTCTGCCACTATCAAGAAAATACAGCTGTGGGGAGCCCAGTAATTTGGAGGGTAATTACAGAAAGACCAAGGGTTTTCTATATAATGAACTGTATTATATAATTTTTCTTTTCTTTAAACCAAAATTCTCGTTATTTAAATAGTTCCTAACAGGTTAATATAGATTAATTTACAAGGAAGCACCATGTTTGCAGATGGTGGAAAGGCATCCATTTTAAGGGAGACAAAACCTCTAGCAGAGAAGTTCTGACTTTTGTTCACCGCCCCTACTACGTAAAAAAATCCCTGTGAAAACAGGCCGAAGTTTGGGTGGTCAGCAGTAGCATGAGGTAATGCCAACCTCTCTCCCTCTTTACAGAGCGTCCTCCTTGATGCACGGTAATCAGCCCACATGTTCCTTTCCACAGCAAAGGATGGCTTGAACTTTCCTAGCAAAGCCACTGGGGAAAATACAGAAACACGGGAGAAGAGAATACAAAGACCTCACAAATGCAAAAACCTCTGCCTGCCAAGTGCTAATTGAGAGAACATTCTTGCCAATTAAAGAAGTGCTCTGCTAGTGGGAGAAGCTTCACTTAGAGCTAACAGGAAAGTAAACTAATAAGCAGTAACTTGCACAAGAAAACAGGTATCTGTGGAGATGGCGGCCGACATTTGCTACCAGGTCAGTTCTAAACTACTCCAGACTGCTGGTTTGTGGTTACAGGAGGGCAAATTAAGATGTTGCAACAACACATTATTAAATTCAAAATGTTTGAAGAGTGCACGTGAACAAAGGCTTCAGATTTTGCCAAACGTAGCAAGGAAGATGAAGAAGTACAATATTGTGTTCTGAATTCAACGTAAGACAAAGGCCAGGAGAAGGATAAATGGAGCCAACTCTATCCTCAAAAAAAAAAAAAAGAAAATTCTTTAGAGGAAGGAGTCTTGAAATGAAGGCCTAGGTTATTTGAAGCAATGAAAGATTTGGGGTACTCCTATTTTATGACGTTAAAACATACTTTATAAGCTTCCATTCACAAGGCACGGCTTCCAGACGACAAGCACATTTCATCATGATCTGCAGAATGTGCAAACTCTCTGCCACTGGGCACCCCAGTGCAATTGGTTCTCTGGCATTTGTTTTCACTTCCAGCTTATGAAACAATTAGAGCAAACCACTGACTCTTCCCTGATGCCTCTCACCTGATGCCTCACTTTTCTATTTGAGTATCTGGGAATGGAAAGCAACAGCAGCCGAGTCAGAACACGCAGTTTAAGGATGTTTTGCAAAGTTTTATAAAAAGCAGCACTTTCCAAATAAATTCTCAAAAAAAATGACTTGGTTTAAAGATTTAGGGTTAATTCACATAATTCCTTCATTATTTCAGAATCAAAGTTCCCTGAAAAATGTAAGAACATAAATGAGCACTGAGTTTACCAGGGACTTTCCAAGGCTCTGTCATAATTTTGTCTATTTGTGGATGAAATTTTGGCTTTCCCAAGCTCATTGCTGACAATTCCTTCTTCCCCTTGTCTTTTGTTTTTGCTTCTTAAAGAGCCTTTAAAGTTTTTTTTTGTCTATAATTAAGAAATTTTGCACTATGAGGTACCTCCTTTCATCTTCTTTGGGCTGTGCAAGAAGCCTTCCCATGAGAAGGGAATCCTTGGCATGGTTTCTAGATAAGCCAGGTTTGTATTTAGGGTCTCAGATGTGAAAGCCACCCTTTTTAGCAGCATGCAGAGTTCAGCAGCAAGCACTTTCTGCCAACTATGAAGCTGAGTCAACTTTTCAATCTCCTCCATTAAAGGACTTCACCCCAAGAGTTTTCTCCTTTGCCCTTCCTGTCTGAATCTTCATGGCTGTCTTTCTGTATTTTTTAGCCTCTGGAAAAGCTCATTGCTTAGGTATAATGCCTTTTTCCTTTATCACAACTATAAAGATGTCTTCTGGACCTCTTTTTCCCACACCCTACCAGTATATTCTGAACACATCCTTCTTGCTAGTCATTTCCACTCTTTCTCTGTCCTTTTGTCTTGTTCCATTCTCTGCTTCACGATTTAAAAAAAAACTTATCTCAGAGGGTGGATGGTTTTGTAGTTAAAAGCATCGAAAGACATTCCAAGCTACAGTTTTTGGGTTTACTACATACTTTAGTCCCATAAACAACCATGAGAAAGTTGTTCAATCCCTCTGAGATTAAAGTTCTATATCCTCTGGAGGAGGAACACTATTGCTCAGAAGTGAGAGTGTCTCTTAGCTCCAACTAACCGAGAAGATTTGTCCTCTACTCGACTCAGCTCTGCACACAGAAATCTCTGTGTTAATTTCAGCTGTGGTTCCTTCATCACCTGCCCTGGCCAGGACAGAGAACTTAATAAGCTGGTACACTTCCAGTTTTGAAGATGTAATACACTGAAAACAGCCTTGCTGATCCTAACTCCTCACCACATCTAGTCCTCATCATTTACTACAACTGAGCACTTACATCACAGTTTGTGAACTCCTATTCCTTCTTTTGGTTATTCCTTCTTTTGAATCTAGTTAACTAGTTGCAGTGAAGCTCAGAGTAACTATGTAAGGCAAGAAAAGTCACAGTCATTATGAAAAAAGATATATTTAAAATAAACAAACAGCCCTTTACATTCTCCTTGCCTTTTTCCTTGTCCCAGCATCTCTGAACCCCACTCTTTAGTTCGCCTCAGTTTTCTTTATGCTTTCAGTGCATTGTATTTGCACTCAGGCAAAGTTGAAAAAATTCCTTTAGGCAGAAACTCTTGCCCAAGAAATTCATGCTCCCTTAACCTAAACATAAAATTCAGACTTCAATTAAACTACTGTGAATTTCATACAGCTGAGTATTACTGGCACTTGCACTGTGCTAAATGTTTTATTGCTGCTTAGAAGCTGGACTTCAAAGTGATGTACAGTTTTACCCTGGAAATCCTCTCAACAGACAAAACATAAAACTTTTAAGACTGTGGAGTACTTTCAATATTGTGGTAAAGTACAATCCTCATTTTCAAACAAATCAAGAGTGTAAGTGCCACAGCAGCTCTTCTAAAAATCTCTTCATTTGGTTTACCTAAAAAATGTTATTGCACTGTCATACTCCTGCAATTATAATTTATAATGAGAAGTGCCTTTAAAATGGAGCTGAATTTTTTATGCATATCCTATTTTGGTTAAAAATTGATCTACTGCTACTGATAATAAACTTAAGCTGTAATGTTAAGAACATAAACCTATATTTTTAATAGAAATTGTTTCTATGTAACCTAATTATCCAGGTTACTATCTGAGTCATCTTGTTACTAGGCTGAAAAAAAACCCCAGAAAAACAAAGCAACACTTTGTCTACCATTACTGAATCACAAGAAATTAATTACTTTCTGTGGAAAGCAGTGGTTTTAGTATTATAGTATCATGCTGCTACAAACAATACTTTCAAAATACGCATATTTAGATTTCAGACTCATTGTAAGTAGCTTTCACGAATTTTTTCTAACCTTCACTTTAAAATAAAATATGAGAAATTTAATGAATGAGCTCAGTTAAAGTTGCCTCCAAATTCTGGGCTGACAGGTTCTATAATCCAAGTTGAGAGGCACAAGGAGGGGTAGTGAGGAGTTTCTCTATCCCTCTGCCAGTCTTATCAAACTCAAATCCTTGCCAATTTAGTCTTTTCCGTTCCACAGACTCTCTGTGCAAGAGATGGCTGCAGCCTCAAAATGGAGAGTCACCACTGAACAAGTCTCACCTTTTCTTTGAAACTCTCTCTGAGGAGAGAGTTTTTTCCATTCCCCCAAAGCTGGAAACAGACAAACAACAGCCCCTTTTTTACCATGGTTGTCTTGTTGTAGGTGGGTGCCATCCTACCTCTTCTAACCAAGCTCCTTCCTGCGTCTAAGAGGATCTAAAAAATCCCTCACTTGATGTGGCCTGTCCTCTAAGACATGAAGTCTCGGGGTGATAATGGGTCACTACAGTCTAAAGATAGATCAGCTTGCTCTAACAGCTTAATAGCTCATTACAGGCAGCTGTAGCACTTAATGAGGCAAAGAACAACAAACTCTGCTCCTTCGAGGTTCTGCTCCCAACTGCTGGGAGTGGCATTTGCTAACTTGGCCAAAAAAAATTAAACCTACAAAACAAAACCAAAACAAACAAACAAACAAAAAAAACCAGACAGAAAGTGAGAAAGAGAAAAGTCATAATTTTACTACTCATCACTAAGTTAATCTCAGAGCTGATGACAGTATCTGCATATCCCAGAATGCAAAGCCTGTGTCTATGAGTGATACTGGCCAGAGATAGTGTAAATCAAGTCTGCCTACTCACTCACTGAACTGGTACCAGGACAGGCTCTCCAGCAAACCGCTGGAAATGGATGCCACCTCCACCACATGTGATGATCAGTTTAAAGGGAAAATAGCAAAGCTGTTGGACTGGCAGCTCTTTTCCTTTTCCTTTGCTGAACTCCAACACCAGATTAGCAGCCTGGCAGACGGTTACAGGTCTTCACCCATTCTCAACCTACGTGTTCTATCAAGCACTGCCAAGAAAGAGCCCTGACACTACACTGCAGCCTCGGGATACACACTTTGGAAGAACGCAGAAGCTCGACCTTCTTAATTAGTTAATTCCCCAGAAGGAGTTCATTCCACGAACATCTGCTCTTCCAGGGAATGTCAAGCTTTGCTGGAAGAAGCAAAACCAGTAACAGATCCACAGTATTCATAGGGCTGACATTTTAAAATAAAACTTGCATGGCAGTTACTTTATGGGCCTTTTTCTTTAAGCAACCTTGTCACGACTCATCAGTTTGGGACTCCAGAGGAGAACCACCTACACTGCTGAGACATCGGTACTCTTGATACACGCCATTTTCCGATTTGAAAAATCTGCAGGTTTGTGTTTTGCAGGGAAGAAGTAGTAAAGAAGAGGCTACTGCAGGCATATCTAAGAAAAAAAGAAAGAAAAATGCTAATACTGCTGGATCATTGCAGTCACTGGGTTCAAGCATCTTTCCTCATTGAAAAGTATGATGATATTTTGGACCTGGCAGGAAATCACCAAAATTTCTTCAGTGCTTCCCCTGTGAGCCAAACAAGTCAGGAACAGAAATGTATGAGCCAGTGCCCCAAGTGCTCCAACGGTACTCTGAGGCTCATCAGACTGTGCTGAGCAGCGAAGCATCCCTGAAGTGCCATAAAACTTCAGTTAGAACTTGTAATTCAGAAATCTCCCAGTGACCCCATTATCAGTGTAGCATAGAGAAAACAGGGCTGGTCTTGGTATATGAAGGCAATGACTATTCAGGGAGCTTTAATCAGAAGGAATTTAACTGAACAAACAGCCGTGCTCCCAGAGAAAGGCCGAGTACTTTTAAAAATTGAAAGTAGCTGAGCGTATGCTCTAGAACAATAAGATAGAATTATTATACTAAAACCCTTTAATTAATGCATGCGACAGAAGCTGTGATTTTTAAACCCTAATCTCCCTGTCATTTCAGTTTTTAAGAAATAGTAAGAAGCACCCATCTGCTCAAGCTGCCACACGAGGCCCAAAGTTCTGTTCTCACACCAGTTTCATGCCGGATGTCTCAATAAATTTACTGCTTATTTACATCAGCCAAAATGGAGAAGAAAGCTGCTAATCTCCTAAGTTTGGCCTTGTGCTGAAACAAAATATATTTTGCTGTTCCATACAGCATTCTTCCCCCTAAAAGCAGGGGTTTGTCTCCCCCTCCCCCCAAAATAGAAAACCCATAGGGCATTTCTAAAACCCCGACAGATGTTTAATTACAGAGGCACTAGCAGGCATTATTTTGAGAAGCTCAAGCACAGAACGACTGTATCTGATGACCAAATGGCTAAAGTGTCTGCTGTACCACCAGCGAAGCAAAAAAACTCTGCTAATCAACATTTTGCTAATTCAAACACCTATAATTCATATGCAAGCAAAAAGCTGCCAGTAGCATAACACATCTGAATAACCATTTAATAGGAGGAATCTATGGTGCAATCTCATGTTACCAGGGGTGTATTAGGAAATACAGCAAACAGCAGTCAGAGCTATGTTGTGAAATATCAAACCTAACTTTTACTCTCAGCATCTAAGAACAAAGTACCTTTTGTAATGCAGGTTTCTCTCCCATTCTGCATTTATTAATTCATTAACTTCATTCATTTAAATAGGTCCTTTAGTCACTGATGTAAATGAACAGGGAACTACAGTACGCCTGTGGGCTGTGTGGCAGAAAGAGAATAGAGACAGCACTGCCTTCTCCACTGCTACTTCCAGCTGTTTCTTACAAATTTCTCACTGATTCCCTGTAAGTTCTCACACTAGGCTCCAATTAAAAAACTTTGTTTTATTCAGACAGAAAATCCTAGTTATGACTATTAAAAAATAAGCAAAACCCAAAAATCCAGTCACACAGACCTTTGACTAAAATTTCTTGGCTACGCCTCTGAATGGAGTGGAACCTGCACCTTCTTTGCTGAGTCAAATTCAGTAATGAATAATCTTCATCCTTTACCCACCCTCAGAGCTGAGTGAGGTGTATGCGCCTTGCTGCGCTGTAGAATTGTGTACTGAGCACGCAGCAACATGAAATATTGTCCTAACAGATTTAAGCATGCCTCAAAGCACATTGTTCTGACAGCGCCTGGGTCTCCGTCATCACTCTCGTAACTATCAATGATTCTGGTTAATTTTACAATCACAAGAGGTACAAGCCTCCATCTGGTTAGTCTACATATTGCTGCAGAGTTGGAATCACACTGATCAACAAAATATGTTGGCTGGTAAAGCTCTGTTAAGGTGGACTGGTGAGTGGAGAACAGTCCTGCTTTCAGCTACACTGAAGACCCACAGCAAATACAAGGGAGCGGAGCACAAGGATTGGTGCTCCCTGGGGAAAGGTGCCTGACACTCCAGGGCTGCTGGGGGAGGCCAGACAGACGGATCAGGATTCAGGTGTGCCAGCAGGCCTGCTTGGTAACCTAACACACCAGCTACAGTCTCCTGAGTGCCTGCAATGCATAAAGCAACAGCCTGCCACAGCTCTTTCCCTGGAATGAAGCTGAAGGGATGAGAGTGCCTGGTTTAATGCCTGTGACTGAAGCAAACTTGCGAGCACAAGTGGCAGGGTTTCCATGCACTTCTTGTTCCCCCCTTGCTCAAGCCCCCAGTACAAGAGGAGCCTCACCTGCAAGGGAATCCTGGTGTAGCTGCCACTACAGAGCAAGTCACCACCCTCGCCATCATCCCTCACTAAGAAGCCCTGGCTCACAGATGTTAGGGGGTGTCAATGCATGGATCCTCACACCAAGAGTACCAAGGTTATATCCGTGCCAGCAGCCAAAACCAGACATCCACAGGACTGCCAGCATAGATGGAGACACTGTGGCAAGACTGCTATTTGTGTTGTTATAGCCCTTCCTCTACACAAAAGGCAGCTGGAAGTGTCACTTGGCTGGCATTGTTGCATCTGGGGTCCCCTTTCACCAGACCTACAGGGCTCAGGGGGTAACACTGCTCTAAGCCTAACACATCTAACACAGAACTGCTGGCAGAACCTGAAACGCTGAGTGCATCTAAGTCTCCTGTAAAACAGGTATTTCTTGCTTATCTTCCATTTCTGGGTTACTTTTGGATGTTGTCACAAACTATGACTCCCCTCCATGCCCTTCTGTCTTCCAGCACAGGAGCCAGTGTTGATTTCTCCCAAGCCTCACTCAACTGTATTCTTACCTTTTAATCAGGCCCTTTCTCTGAACTCCTGGTAAGCAGCATGTTTAAATGCAGATCTGTTTTTACAGATCTTTACCTACAGCTCTTCTCAAACAAATCTGCAAAAACACAAATTACTATGCTCATATGCAATATGCATAAGCAAAAGAAATTACAAATTCAGGAGCCTTTTCTCATTCTGGGCTTCAGAAAACATTTCTCCAGTAAGACCCTGAGTAAACTGATTTAAATGCTCTTAAAACTTCAGCTTATTCTCAATGCTAAATTTGCATCCGAGGCTCTTCACAGCACAGTATGTGTAATGTAGGACTATACACTGGAACTCCCTTATGCAGCATTTAAGAAGCAAAACACCTCAGCCTTTATATTGTTTTGACCTTCTTTTTGCATTAACCTACAAGGCAAACAGAAGCAGTCCACGAGCAAAGGGCAAGCAACACTTCTTTCTCCACTTTTGTTGAGAACTCCCCTTCCCATAGCTCTACTCACTTCTACTCACCATCAGGCACAGCACAGAATCCCCCAACCATGTTTTATTTCATTCATCTAATACTATTTTAAATATTACAAGAATCCTGCTGTGATCCCACTGAAATCCTCGATGATACAACTAGCAACCTCAAAAGAAAGAGAACTAGTCCAAAGAACATAAATATAAAAACCAGTAAATTCAGAGCCTCTCCTAGCTCTGGACAGCTGGAGTTTTTAAAAACACAGTAGCTCCATAGCTTAAGCAATGAAAAACAGGTTACAGAACTCAGCAACAGGAATTAATAAAAATGACTACGGGTCACCTGTAATCTATCAATCACTGTATCATTTGCAGTTCATATTACAGTAGAAAGGTATGAATGTTGTCAGTGTTATACACTGGCTACTCAGATCTATCATGAATAATTGATAGAGGTCATCCATCTGAGTCCCAGCCTATTAGTCAAAACTCTAAACCTGCTGTTCACCAACAGTAGAGCACTGCAGATGAAGGATAGAGGGGCAATTACAGGGAACTATGATGCAAGCAGTTATAAGGGAATGCAGATGATCTGAAAACAAAAGCTGAATTTTTCTGAGACCTCAGACACTATTCTTTGTGAATCAGCAAAACAGCATATATACTTATATACCCATTTTGTACAATTTATTGTCAAGAATAAAATCCATAAGGCAAATCTGAGCTTGAGGTTTCAGTCTTAAAGCTTCTCAACCTTTTAAGACATTTAAGAGTGTTTGAGTTGAAGGCTGGGAAGTGCATTTGCCTCACACCCCCTTAGATATTTTACACTGAGCATCCACTATGTCTCATCCTAATAAAGTGACTTTGAACTAAAATCAAGGAATAAAAAACCTTTGTGTAATAGACCAAAGTTTTGATATTACTTTTAAAATGAGTAAATAATAAACCAGGAACAGCTATATTTCTGAATACACTGGGTGTTTGAGGAACTAAGACTTGCAACATGACCTACACTGTATTAACCCTGAGACAGACATTACCCGAGTAACTCACTCCATGACCATATTAATTCTAATGGTAGCAAATGGCAGCACACCTTGGAAATTTGGAGCAAGGTTAATACACCAAATAAGCATCTACTAACTACAAACAGTCCTACTAACTAGTGCCTTGTTTGTTTACTTACAATTCACCATGACTGAACTGAAGAATCACCATCCTGACTCTCTCAGTCCATCCTGCAGGGTGCAGAACAGATCATAATTTCATTTTAGCTTTAAGGTCAAGCTCACTGAGCTGCCTTTGTATGGTTTGTAAGGGCAGAATAATCCTTTACAATAATGAGACATGGAATAAGATTGTCTACAAACAGCAGCCCCACTTTTTAATCTTTACCACAGCAGTTCAGCAGTGCCATTTGAAACAGCCATGATACAGTTACACCCTGACAAGCAACACGTGAAATGCCTTCCCTAGCTTTGCACATCCTAGGAATCAACAAAAAATTTAACTTTTTTTCCAATAATTTGAGAGGCAGGTAGCCAAGGTACAGCTTTCTCTGCAAATTTACGGATATCAGATCCTACTTTTAATTCCCTCTGCTGAAATACAAGGCTCTGTCTAGACACCAGCCTTAAGGCACTCTCTTTGCATATAAGGCAGGTCAGGGTATACTGGAAGCATAAGGATTGTCAAAAAACCTGTTTGGGCTTTGGCAAAGTAGTAGTACATATTCTGTAGACAGCACAGTTCTTAGGCTTCTGTCTGACAGAAGCAAAAAGATGCTACAGTATTTTTGACAAACTCAAGCTTTCCTTGCCAAAAGCCATCCTCTCCCCAACTCAGCCTGTTAGGAAACCAGCCTGGAGAAGGCAAACCTCCACCTTTTCTCACCCAGAGATAAGTTTTGTTTATTTTGACTGACTCTTGGAGGCTGCGTACTTGGAATTGCAGACTCCAAGATCAGTAATACTGGTTTTATACTAGACTTTTTACAACCTTCCAACCTTACAATCTTTTCCACCAACTCACAGAAGCCACATTTCGACCAGAAACTAATTAACATCCTTGCCTGAACACACCAGGAGATCCTCTTCTCTCATGCTTCCTGTAAACAGCAAAACCCAATCCCACTCCCATCTTCACTTCAAAATATTTTTCTCACACCAAGCTCTTGTTCAACAGCTTGTGTGCAGTGGTCAGGCTGTAGACACCTTTCACATATACAGTCAGTGGTTGCTTTTGATGGGTCAGACTCTCAGCTATTCCACTCCCAAGGCTTATGAATACAGACTTCCAGGCAAGTCTGGAATTTGGTTTGAAACACTAGTTTGGAGACAGGGCAGTTGAAGAGACTGCATAGTTTCCACTAAGAAATTTACAGCTGAATTGGCTGAGTGGTTGGTATGGCGGCAGGGTGAGCTGAAAACAAGACAGAGGGAAACAGATTTGACAGCGAACAAGTAATTTGTCACTCACTTAACTCTGTTGCTTCCACATAATTTCTCAGCTAGTTAAAATGCCCATGCAATACTTGACATGGACAGGCAAACACAAACAGCAGCATTTAGCAAATCAGTTATTAACATTAGTTTTGCCTTACAACAGCTGAGCAAAATACAAGATATTAAGCTCAAACAAACTTCATAATGTAGGAAAATAACTAACTGCACTTTAAAGAAAGCCTAGTAAAATTACTACACCATCAGAAGGGAGTAATTTATTAATTATGTGACGATCACGTATTTCTCTTCTTTTTAGCTAGGCCTGGAGATGAAATATGAGCCTTATATGGAAAGAAGCTTTGATGACAGTAATTCATTTGGGAAAGCTTTTCCAGCCTTTTTGTTTCACATAAATGATTTGAATGTTTAAAGTATTGGAATAGTTTCATATCAAGGTATTAATAAAGAGATGTTGTCTTTTCCATCTTTCATATTTTATTAAGCTTTTAGTGAAAATGTGGCTGCTGGCTTATAAGCAATTCAAAAATAATATATATACAAGCAGGCAGCCATTTTCACAGTCTGGCAAGTAACAGATTTCCATAAATAACAAAGAATACAGGGTCATGATATCAGCTGTTCAGAAATTTTAAAAAGTCAGATTGCTTCTATTTTTGCAGAAACTATTTGCTGGATTATTTTTATTTATGGCTTGAAACAGAATCTAGAAATGTTTTCCCTGAACTTTA
>VYZP01057362.1:38706-55549 GCA_013400635.1 Hypocryptadius cinnamomeus | reverse complement strand
GGTACTGCAAGGTCAGGCAGAAGTGTTGGGGTGTGTTGTGCAGTGCTGCTCTGCAGGAAGGTGCACAGGTAAACAGCAGCTGCATGCACCACACCTGACACCTCATGAACAGTCCAGCATGCAGGCATTTGGTGCATCATTGGTATGTGGGAGTAGAGCAACCATGTCAGGCCAGGACACCTGAAGGATGTTTGTTTTAATAAAAAGGACATGTGCAGGTGTTTCAAATTACTGAGAGGAAGAAACTACTCTTAACAAATTAGACTAAATGATATTTGGCACCTATACCAAAATAAAACTTGTTTATGAATGTTNTGGCACCTATACCAAAATAAAACTTGTTTATGAATGTTACAGCACACTCATCCAAGCAGACAACAGTTTTTAAGAAGAGAATCATGTTTCAGTAGATCTATAAATAAATTAATTAAAATTGGCCCTTGAAAAAATTATTTTCTTAGACTTCATAAGAGAGATACTTTGTAGTTTTCATATAATTTGAATTAACAGAAATGTATTATACATTAAAAAAAACCATTATGGTGATTACTGTATTTTTTAATGTCTGCATCTAATTGTTGTAATTGCATCAACAGTTCAGATCACTAATTAGGTGACTGTGGTGTCAGGGATAACAAACCAGTCATGAGCCTCCTTGTGTGGAAGCTCTGTGTGCAGGCCAAAGGGGCAGGACCTGGCTGTTAAATCCTTCCCTATGCATTGATCAGCTCAGTCACTGTTCTCAGGAGGATCTTTCTGCTCAGATGTAGCTTCTGTTTTGAGGCACTGGTGACCCCTCACCTGCTGAAAGGGAGGCTGGGCAAACAACAATTAACTCTAAAATCTTCTTACAGATAAGTCTTGCAAACAGTCCTCTAAATTAAACAATTTTTAAAAAGTCAGATTCTCTACCTAAATTATTTTATGGAGATCAATTACTTTTAAACTGTTAGAAATCTGTGTAATAGATTACCATATGGGTTGCTTGTTAACCCCTTTTTGTGAACAAACAGTAATTGATAGTTTATTAAACCACATAGTTGTGGTTCTTGGGAATATACAGTGACTTTGCTATGACCTGTGTGCAATGTCCTTGTTACTGTGTTGATTTTTTAAATGCTGCCTGTGTGCTGATGTTTAGATTTGATATGAAGGCATCTCTTGGAATGTCATTAAAGATGTATCTTAAGCTTTTGTAGACACGATAAAAAATATATAGGTAAGAGAGGAGTGTGTAAGAGAGGGGTTTGCATCCCCTTCACCAGGGATCAGGCAGGGCTGACCTGCTTTAGCTGATGATTACAGCAGTACATGATTTCCTAGGCTGTACCCCCTAGTAGAGAAAAAGTAATGGAATTTACTGTCAAGGGATATCTGTCTTAAGAGATATTTTTCTGTGGTTCTTTGAAATGAGCTTCCCAACCTTATTTCCTTAGTGTTGTCTAGACCTTCCTGGAGAATGATAAACTGGCTAAACATTAGAATTCACAACCTTTCTTGGCTGAAATGCATTTAGAAAAAAGAAAAAGGCAACTCAGCTGCTAGTTGGACATGATAGAAATGTGAAAAATTTTTGGACAAAATAAGTACATTGTAATAGTAGTATTAGAATCCTTGGATTCACAGGTTTTCATTAAGAATGAATGAATTTTCATTTCTTAATTAGAAGCACTCATTAAATAAGCCACAAACCCCACCTGTAAATACTTCAAATTGTAGATTTACAGCCTTGGTAATAACTCAAGGCAGATGGGGAAAAATGCATTACGAAGCAAGAGGTATTTTTCCCTTAGCAGAGATAGATTTCCAGCTAGGGATGCTGTAAGACAGACAGGGTTTGTACATTTTCGTAGGAGACTGAAACCTTCCTCTCATCTATACAAAGATTCTTTTTAGAAAGTACTACCCCTGTGGATTTTAACACTGTTGGGCTGTTAAGGGGAAAATTATACAATGAAAAAGCAGAAGACAATACAAACACTCCAAATTCTTCCACTTATAGCTAGAATATTGTGCCTAGTAGGATTACAGTTACTAGGGAAAGTTGCAGGTCTCTGCTCTAATTAGCATTCTTGGAAATGAATGTACAGGTATGATCAAATAAGTGACCTTTCTGTCTGTGGATAAAAGATGGATGTTACTGGTACCATTTTTGATGGATACATAGTAGGGCCCAGGACAGTGAGGTCCAGCTTACCTTATCTTCTTCCTATCTGAAAGGTATTACAAGAAGCAGTTTGTAGTAGTGGGAAGATGGATCAGGTAACCTAAGCTATCTTAACTGTTTTGGTGCTGTGATGCTGCCCTGGGAATCAACTGGGGAGCTGCTGCAGCAAAATGAGCATTTCCTCACCCCCAGACAACATGGAGGGAGTGATTCAGTAAGAGGTGCCACGTCCATCTTCTTAAAAGGTTGTGTGCTTGCTAATGTTAGTTGTAAGTGCACAGCTTCATAAATTACAGCCTTAGTAATGATGGATTTATGGACAGAACTTCCAGAAAGGGGGTGTTATTTAAGTATTCAAGGCCAGATACTGTGTCAACAAATTATTACTGCCTTACCTACCAGTGGGCTTGCAGGAGAGTTCATGCAACTGACTCAGGACTTTTATTTCTGAAGAATATAAAGTTAATGTCATCATTTTCTTCTAAATTATTCTAAAGCATCTCCTGACTAGGATGATAAATTGGAAAATGACAGTATTTACTGGAAGGGGAGTAAGAGAAGGTTCAGCAAGTACAGGACAGAGTGTACACTGACTGGGTGAATCCAGTGCATTACAAATTCTGCAGAAAGCAGAGGCATTTTAGGACAACCTGGTTTTGCAAGTAAAATTAATGTGTAGGAATGACATATTGTGCAATCACTGGGATACTTCCTGACAGAAGTTATAAGGGCCTTGGCATCTGATACAAGAGTACCAGTTGAGATGTCTGCCTACCTGCTGGACTGACTTGCAGATGATTTTTTTTTATGAAACTCCCTCAAAATCGTAGTTGGTCAGTTTGACCTCCAAAAACAAAGGCTTTAGTTAGATTCTCCTTTCCATACCGATTTTAACTTAAGCTATGAAGGCAAGGGTTTACTCTCTAGACTTGAAAAAAGAGCTGACCTAATCCTTCCTTCAGCTGAACAGCCTGAAGTTTTAACAAATTTCAGTCTTTGCCTTCTGGTGATGGAGAGTAATGAGGATGAAGCTCCAGTTAATAATTTTTCAAACCCTTTGAAGAATTATTAGGCTATCTAGCATTTTAAGGCACCTCAAATAATGTAATGCTGTTACTTGCTAGTTTCTCAGTTAAGAAAGTGGATATTTCTTTGAGTTCCTTGAGGGTATTTGAACCTTTTAAAAATTGCTTCTTTGTATTTTCCTTCAGAAATAAACTCAAACTCCTGTTGTTACTTCAATTTGATGTAAATCTTCTGTAATTTTAGGGCTGTTCTTTGGAAATAATCTACATCTTACAGTATGTGCTTAGGAAAGAGTTGTGACTGTAACACAGACAGTAAATTTAGACTGGTTATTTCCATGGCTGTTGATTCACCTGATATGTCAGAGCATCAGTACCTTCATTAGTCACATGAACTTCAGCAATTCAAAGACTCAAATGATAGTTTAATGACAAAGAGTGATCTTAAGCTTCCATTCAAACCCCTTGCCTCTGCACATTTTGGCTGGGCTCAGTTGATGCATCCCTACACTGGTGTATCACAATTAGGATATCAGATTAGCCTGTATTTAAACTTCTTTCAATGAAGAATTAAGCAGTGTGTCCAAACATATGATTTTTTTTTTTTTTTAATGCAATCCCCTTTTTCCTAGGCTAAAGGAGTTTTGTTTTGTGTCTTCCTGGCAGCAGTAAATTTGCAAAGCTTCCACTGACAGAACAATGGCATTTTACCTGTTACTCCCCACATGAGGCATTCCCAGGAAATAATTATATGGGAATAGAGACCTTTGTGGACTAGAGCCATAAAGGGTAGTGAGAAATTGGGCTAGCCAGTACCTGTCATGCTGATTCACTCTTCTCATTGTTTTCTTATGCTTTCTCATCTGCTTGTACTTCTTTCATTCTTAAAAGTGCATGCTTTGGGGAGGGACTGTCAGTCTGTTCTGCACAGGACCAGTTCTAACTTACTTTTTAGGTAGACAGCAATATTTCTTTGTCATTGTTTATTAGAGCTTGGAGAGTTTTGAATGACTTGGTGAGCTCAGAAATGAGATTTCATTGATTTCTCCCACTTTAAAAGGAAATCATAACACATGCATATTTCAAATTTGCTGTTTTTCTTTTTTTTTTTGCCCCTATTAAAGTCGGGCTGGAATATGTTGTCCTTTAAGTGCTCTAGACTGTGCTTAAGTAGTGTCCACAGTGTGACTCTTGTCCAAGCTTGGTCTCACTGGTATTTCACGCCTGAAGGATGGAAGACTCCCCTGAACTTCCCTGAAGAGAACATGTCAACAGCCTGGTAAAGTCAGAGGACTGCAAAGGAGCCAAAACAACTGGTAGCCTATGAAAAGAAAATTAATTTCATTTTACTTCTATTCATGAGGCACCTGGGAAACAGAAATACCCCTCAAACTTAGAAGACTTGTAGATACTTTCTTTTACTAAAGTTGGGGTTCAATCCATAACATAAGAGTTAAAACCTAACACTAAAATTAAAATAATTGTTGAGAAAAGCCAGTGTGCTGATTATGCTGAAAAGCTGACCATGTGAAAACACACAGTGAGGACACCAAAGTATCCCATAGTGATGCTTTGTTCCCATAGTGATACCCTGAAGGCAGAGTTTTCAGCCAGTCCATACATGGGAACCTGAGGAACCAGACACTGGAATGTTTTACTCAGAGTTGTGTAATAGCATTCCAAACTTTGCATTTCACATCCACACCCTCTCCAAAGGAAGAGAGAAAAAAGCTGACATAGAGACTCTAGGCCACTCCTCTGCAGTTTGCAAAGGAGTAGTGGCACTTCTGCTGTCTCTTTCCTACTGTCCAGAAACAAAACTTCCCCATAAGGGTACTGTGAAACTGGAGCTCTCCTCCAGGGACAGCAGGCAGAGCAGGGAGCAGAGAGGAGGGAGAGCAGGTGCATGGTGCAGTGACTGTATTCCCACTGGCATTCAGAAGCTCTGGAGGAACTGTGCCTGCTTGACTGTCCCAGACTTCCTTAATTTTGGCTGACCTTACACAAGGCACAGTCCTGAGTCACAACTGAGCACAGAGAACCCTCAAACCACCAGAGAACCCTGTTACAGATAAACAGAGTTTGAAATCTTGCTGCAGTTTGTCCTGATGTCAAAGTAACCTTTGTATCACACATCACTCCTTAAAAAGGGTTACTTTTATTGACAAGTCAGTGGTTGAAATGTAATAAATACTAAACCAACCTTATCCATCATACACAATGGATCAATTGGCTTTTTGGCCTCAGGAAATGTGTGAGCAAGTGACCACACTATTCACAGTCGTGCACACGAATCACCTGGATTGCAGTTCACAGTTTAAAGGATGTGATTACACACCACAGCTTAAATGATGGCTTATGAAACTTCATCATGGGATTTCAAGTATATTGGCTTAGAAATCTTCCTTAACTTTTCCTGGTGTCGCAATGTACGGCCTTGTTTATGGGCAAGGCCCATAGGAGGCAGGTGGATCTGGAAAAGAAAATCCCACCAGTTAGGTGCATATTGGGAAGAAAAATACAGACTAAGGTTCACTGAGTTTTAAGTAATTTCTTCACACTTTGGGGGGGGAACTCTATTGTCTCAAGCCAGGTTATTAGATTTCTAGGAGGAGCACTCTCTGAGGAGTGATTAGTGGCGTAACTAAACCAGAACTAATTGTTCTGTTTATTAAAATCCCATATATTTTAGGCCTTAATAAAATCCCATATATGCAAGGCCTTAGTAACTTTGTTTTGCAGTTTGGTATCAGACTGCAATGATACTTGATGAAATAGAATTGCTGACAATGTTCCAGAACAGTAAGAACTAGAAACCCTAAAAATTCTTGAGTAATGTCTTGAATCACTGTGTGATTTATTCATACCTACTTAACAAGTTACAAAATAACCCCAAACTGTATGTACTGAAAGCCTGCCTTTTTACTGTCATGATTATATATATATGGCACATTAAAATGCACAATCAATGTCATTGACTCCATAAGCAGAAGGAGCAATAGGTGACAGACTCTTCCTCTGATTGACAAAGTCTTTATATTTCATAAGACTGTTAGTGGGAATCATGCAGCTGTAACCCTGAAATGACTGAAAAATGTAGGTGGTAGCAGTCAGGTGTTACTGTTGCTGAGGCTCTCATCCTGTAAGATGGGTGTTTAGGTGCAAACAGTAGTAAAAGCACTGACTAAAGCAGCAGTAGAGATTTCTAGAATCTGAAAAATAATAATCATCCAGTTTGTCTGAGAGAGCAGATGCTTTGGGATTTTGAAACCACTGCAGAGCACACATTTCAGGCCTATTTCTAGGAACACTGTTTGCCAGCTGTGCATTGCTGTTCTGTATACTGAAACAGATGGTAACAGTGACCATAGTCTAGGCAAGCATCTGATAAAGATACAATTTAATTTTGATCATGACTGCCTTGATAAGGGAATTATAGATGTGAAAATATAAACTCATCAACAGGAGTAGAGAGGATGCCTCTATGGGAGGCAGCATAAAGTATTACTGACAGAAGTGACTGGGCAGTGAGGAAACTGTATTGAATGGTGCACTAGAAAACTTTGCTGCAACTTCCAGCATTTCAGTAATTCTGGACATGTTGTTCTGTAGGAAGAAGGGAAAAGAAGCAGCAAGAAGAAGAGAGGTATTTCATAAGGCCTGATCTGTGACCAGGAGAACAGTTAACAGTAATGTAGGCTATAAAAATTATAGTACCTATGGCAGATGTAATTAGGTATTTTTATTCTCTCATTCTCTTCTATTATTTGATTCCATTATCATGTTTCTCTATATTCATTGGTTGGCTAAATATTCAGAGGCCTTGGGAGTTTAGTTCATGCAACTCCTCTTAGGCTTTGACTCCTTATTTTGAGAAGAAATTCTCCAATTTACAGTGAGAGAATATCTCAAGGTACATTTGGCTCTGCTTTAGCATACATTTAAATGCCAGCTCATCTAAAAATGCAGTGCAGTGAGACTGATGGAAACTGATGGTTTTGTTGTACAGGGAAAGCTCAGCAGGTATCAGTGAAGACTTTGTGATTTATACTCACAGGTCTCGGATAGGGGATGTTATAGTGAAGTCCAATTTCTATTCTTGCCTCACATTCTTCTATGCACTGCTTAATCAGCTTTGGATCTGTTACCTATGATAATCAGACAAACATATATGTTTTAGATGAGTACAGTAAATAGCAATTGGAAGCTCAAGTGTAAATGATGCCCAGCACGTGGCTTTCCTTAGCTTATTTTGGCAAACTCAAGGATACAATGAATTGTATTTTTCACGCCCATAAAAGGTAACACTGGTATTTTCCTGGACTCAGCAGTCCTGGGCTTGATGGCGCTGAATGTTAACGCCCAGAGGCTGTCAGGACTGAGGCTACAGAAGGAGTTTTTTACCCAAACATGGTATTTTCTCTGTAAAAAGACAATACACATGTAAACTACTACTACATCTATGAGAAAACCACACTCATCTGTTCGTCATTCTGCAAGGTCACCAGTGGAGAAAGGAAAGACACTGCTTGGTGTACATTCTGTTATCATCCTATCCAGAAACTCTCTTTGAAGTGAGAAATGTGGTGTGAATTATGATTTAAATTCATTTTTTTGATTTTGCATTACTTCAATTTAGTCCCAGACCAATATAGGATATAAATAAATGTTGTGATCTTGAATTACAAGAAGGGCCTTTGATTACCAGGGTTTGAAATTTCTTCCTTAAGAAAAAAATTAAAGTGCTTCTTTCAAAAGAAGTGCCAATAATTGCTGCTTTGAAAAGAAAAAAAGAAGCTGCTGAGTTCTGTTTGCCATTGCATGGGTAATGATACACTTAGCTAACTTTGTAAAGATCAAAAGCTGCTTCAATTACACAAGCAGTATCTTTGGAATTTAATTTTTTCTTGGCACTTTTTTACTGAAAAAAGACCTTTTAGACTTCTACAGTAGTTAATGAAGAGCTGAAATGATTTGAGTTTTCTCAGGGATTATATTTAAACTGTAACCCAAATACACCAGCATTTAAGGTGAATGAAATTTTGAGAACTCAACCCTTATATTCCTATCTTAGCATCCAACCACAGAGTGCAAAGAGCAAGAGTAATTTGGAAATTCAATACCATGAGGACACTCACGTTTCTGTTTTTCCGGAATAACGTTCTGGCTTCATTTCTAATGTACTCTTTCTCTCTCATGGTTTCCTCTATCTGTCCTGATGCCGACTGCCAGGTCTTGGCTATTCGCAAAACCTTGCGGTAGAGGCCGAGAACTTCTTGTCGAGTTGCTGGTGTCATCTAAAAAGACAAGACAAACCCCCCAACATATGCATGAACATTTGAGTTGCCAAAAGGCCAGCAAGCAGGACATTTGTTCACACCATTAAATTAGTTTAAAAATATTTCCGCCGTCCAAAGATATGCTGAGCTATATGAAAAACCCTGAAATAGCTGTAGACAGTAATTAGCTGTTGAAAGTTGAAGACTCAGTCCAGCAAAGTATTTATACAGATACTTAAATCTATCTCCATTCAAACAGCTTGAGCTCTTGCTCAAAGTTAAGCACTTGGTTTAGTGCTTTGCTGAATCAAGCCTAGTGCAAGAATGCCTGGGTTCTGTTTCACTGATGTTTTGCAACAGACATTGGGCAAGTCACTGAAACTCTACGTGTCCCCCTTCCTGAGACATTGCTTTATCAATGCTGACCCCATCTTTGCAAATCTGTGAATGAAATACATGATAAAACCACCACAATATTGCTGAAAACTTGTATAGGCTGCAGGGGCTCAGAGGCTTATTTGTGATACCATGGCAGTAATGATTCAGCTGGAGTTTGATGTGATGAAAAGGTGATGAAAGCCATTTTATCTAAGCACTCAGGAGAGGCAGACTAATTGTGGATTTAGGAAAGTCCTGAATGTCTTGATTTTCAGAGAGCTGTGTACCTGCTGAGCCCACTGAATCAGCCTCCAGGTGTGATAAGACAATTTGTCAGAAGAAAGAGTGAAATCTTATTCTTGCTTTATGTAAATGAGTATTTTATCATGTAACTGGTTACACTATTTCATGGCAGACCACAAATATCCCTGAGACGAATCCACTTCTGGATAACAAAATTTCAGCCATGAATTAAATTAACAGAAACAATGACTTCTGCTTTAGGGGCACTGCAGCTGTCAAAGGTAGGTGCAGCAGCACTGCCAAGTAAGTAGATGGATACAATGAGGAACAAGTGTCAGGGACAGGACATTATCTGACTATCAGGATCCATTTCCCAACCTGGAGCTCTAATTACTGTGGGTGAATCTACCCTGAAATCTGACCTGTGTGCTGGGAATGGACAGTTTGGAGTAGAGTAATTCAGACAGCCTGACCTTCCCCCTGGAGGGAGCACACCTGGCCATAAGGAAAAGCTGCATCCTAACGCAGCACCCAAATTACCATGGGAAATTTGGCAGTGTGCTGTGGCTCAAATCCCTGCAGTCTGTGGCAATTCCTGGGATTCTGGGTTGTAAAAGGGGCTAGAGCCAAAGGCTTCTTAGGCTGTACTGTTCTTGAGCTCCACTGACCAGAACCAGCCTCCTTGTGGCTCCAGACACTCACACCCTCTTTCCCTCACCAAAGTTGGAACTACAGATGCTAACCTGAACACAGGATTTGGCTCATGGTTCTTTTTCATAAGAAATCCTGAATTATAAATTCCTAGGCTTATCTTAACTGTTGCTGTCATCTAAAGACCTTTCGTGGTTTCAAGAACTATTTTTCTCTGATTCTTAAGAGTGAACTTTTTTGTTTTGCTATTTGTATTTTAACATGTTTAACCAATCACATATTTTTCCCTCAGATAGGAAATGAATTCCACAATAATATAACTAGGAAGTCCCAGCTCATCAAACAGTTTGGAATAAGTGCTTCACTTTATCCACTCTAGAGCTCCATTTCAGGCAGTGAAATCAGTCAGACACGAAGGCACAGATGTACATGTACCTGAAAAATCACTGCTTCCCCCTGCTAGGTGCATATTTTGTACAGAAAAAAACAGTTCAGTTACAAGGGTTAATCTAGCACAAGCAGAGTCCCAAATCCTGGCCTCACCTAGAGCCTCTCCTGACTTCCCTCCTCTGCTTTTATCTGAAGGTGTCACCTCTGAGAAGCTGATAACAGGTTAGATTTTCATGTAATCCATAGAGAAAATAAAAGGAACAATGTTGGGGGTAAAAATGTTTAAAATACAGGTTTCAATTCTGATCTATGCATCAGACAATTTCCAAAGTGACAGCCTGGGACAGTGCATGCCCTTTGTTCAGAGCTGACTACACCTGCTGCCCTTGGATTTTAAACATACCAGGAATCTATTTAGAAAGATTATATTGAAAAGTCTAAAACCAAAAATTATTTTCCCCACTAGTTGCTTCTCCTCCCTCACCTACAACTTTTTTGTCCTTTAACTCCTCTGTGCTGGAATTGCTACAGAACTGTGTAGCCCCTCATCTAGGCATGGGCTGCACTTCTGCATTCTTGCTCTCCTTCCCACATATGCTGGATGATGTAAAAGACATTAAGCAGCTATTAATCTATACTCAGAAACCAGCTGCTCCCAGGGCTCATTTAGTCAACAATTCTTATCATTACAGACCTGCTCATAAGATATTTCTGCAGAGATACATAAATGAAGGTATGAGGAGCCCTTTACAGATTGAGGACTTCTATCTATGACAGGAAAGGATGAGAGCAAATAAGACAAAATTCAAAGCCTGGGTCAGATTCTGATCTGAGTGGGAGTATAAATAGGGAGTAATTCCACTGAGAGCAAAATTACTTCCAACTTAAAATGTTGTAAATGAGATTGGAATTTTTCCTTTGGTATAAACAGAGCCCACACTGACAGAAATGTAAGTGATGGTACAAGTCATGTATCAGGTGCAATTTCATCAAGTGACACTACTTGTATTAGTTTTGTGGGTGTGCAAAATGATTCTGAGTGGGATAGAAAGGAAGATAAGGGAGGCTTTCATGTCCTTGTAGTTACTCATCTTGCAACTTACATCTTTGGCATTTAAATCATAATTATATTTCACATCTCTGGAATGCTAAGTGGATGTTACACCACTTTCCCACTAACACCCATCTTGTGGTAGTCACACCCATTGTTTAACTTCTACCACCCTTCATTTTACTGCAGCACGCAGCCCACAGAGGTTAACCACAGGCGTTTCTGTCAAAAAGTACAGGGCTGTTGTATTAACTGAGCAGATTTCGGGTTTTAGTGCCACAGAGCAAACCGGGAGAGGTCAGAGGTAGGTGTGTCCGCACAGCCGAGTCGGTGGGGAAGAGCGGAGGTCGCAGCTGGGAGCCCAGCGCCGGAGCCCGGGCTCTGGAGGGAAGCCAAGCGCTGCCTCCGAAGGAGCCCTGCCGGATGCTGGGCAGAGCCGACAGCGCAGGGCTCTGGCGCTGCCTGGGTCTCCACACAGCCCCTCTTACCAATACACACCTCAAGCACCTGAAACATCCCATTGTACCCAAACTCCAAAGGAGATCTGAGCACTTAATCACTTACTGCATGGTGAACATGCAAACTTTTTTCACTGTTAATTAAACAGTCCCTTAGACTATAAAAAGCAGTAGGTTTTTCTTTCAGGAAACAAATAGACATTCCTTTGGATTGTTAGATGGTTGACCCAAAAGTTCAATAATCTGAATAATCAATGAAACATCAGTCTTATTTTGCTATTTGCGGGCTTTCTAGAATTTAAACTAAAAGTTCATATACAAATAATAAAAGGAATCTGCCAACTGCACTATCCAATGACCCCAAGGGTACAGTGTCAAAGCACAGCTAGGACAGAAGACAGGCTGCACCAAGACTGACTGCAGATGCAGGAGCAGCTAAACCTCAGCTGCTTCCCAGCAGGGGATGCTTGGCTGGGAACACATGTCCAGCACTCTCCTTTGCACAGCTCCTTGGTGAAGTTGTAAGTCTATTTTATTTCATCCTTTCTTCTCAAGTCAAGCATTAGCTACTCACTTTAAGCATAAAATCTGCCAGCAGTGAGTACATAGAGGATTTTAGAAAATACAGGTTGAAAGGAAGAGCCCGTGGGGGGAAAAGGGTATTTTAAAACAATCGATCTCTTCTTTCACATCCCAGCTAACTGGGGCACGTGTTAGTAACACACACCTAGTGCTGGCGCTGAAACTGGATTTGCTCAGGGGAGGTGGGGAACAAAACCCTGCATGAAATAATTTGAAAAGGCAGATTTGAACTTCTCAGATACAAAATGTTTTATTTAGCAGCAACACAACTTCTATTTGACAGCTGGTTTGCTACTGGCAAGGAGTCTAAAGACACTGTGACAAACTGCTGGGCTGACAGCCTTCCAAATGAAGCTGTGGTCACATCTCTGTTATGAAGTAAAGGATGTCATTCAAGGATGGGGTATCAACACTGTATAGGGAACACCACCATGCTCCATACTATGTGCCCATAAGACAAACCAGCCTGTATGCCAATCTACAGCTCCTATTTTCAAATGCCCTCTTTGGCTAATGTTTATTTAAAGAGATGTAGAAAAATTCCCATATCTGGGGTTTTTTTAAGGAGCTAAATGATGCCACTTAGCTAAAAAGTGGCCTGCAGTCTGTCTCCTGCTGCTAATGCAGCAGATAATCAATCATTCCTTTCAGAGCTCTCCACAGCAACGAGAGGTCAGTAATCCATATTCATCTTTCATGCAAGTCTGCCACAATGAGTCTGTGGTTCCTAAGGCAGGAATTGGATTTGGGCTGTCATTTCCTTGAGGGCCAACAATTGAGACAATGAGTTCCTGTGGCACAGGGGGCAGAAAAGGGGTCACAGATTCCTGTGATAGCTGGATAGGTCACATGCCTTCCAGCAATATTAAGTTTCAAAATCTAGTTTCCACAAAAGTAATTTTGTCTTCTTTTGCTCAAATCAACGACTCAGTGGCCTGTGACAGTACCCTGCAAATGCTGACCACACGTGGCTGCAGAATGTACTGGCAAAATGAAAATTTCATTTGATTTTCATTCTTGATTGAACATTCATAACTTTTTTTAAAGATTCAGACAAAACCAAATCCTAGCAAAACCTCAATCACAGCTAAAGTATTCCATCTCCACATGGTGAAAAATGACTGAAATTAAAGATCATGTTCTTCCACGATGGTGTTACATCCTCATTTTTACCAGTGACACAAGCCTGTAAATTTCCAGACATTCCCATCAATTTGACTCAAAGATTTATTTCTCACTCTTTCCATCTACACTTGCAATCATAAATATATGCAGATTTGGTGAAAAAGAATGAAGTTATTGAACCAAGATATTCTGTAATGGTATCTAAAAGCAGGGTGACTTTCACAGGGTTTAGGATTTTGTCATACCAGTGTCTTTCTGCTGGCAAACTGAAGTGATCTGAAACCCTGATCAACACCTCTGAACCAGACTCCCTAAGTCATTGTACTCACATTGTTCATCAACTGGGATGGGAACTCTGCTGTTCTATCTGTGCCTCAGATTTCTGACTGAACTCGGATCTCTTTTGAGCTTCCTTTTGCATATGGAGCAGTCTTTTGATCAGAAAAAGCAAACTGCATGCAAAGAGAATATAATTAAATAGTAAAACCAAGGACATGGATTTTATCACCGTTTCCTGTGTCAGTTCAAATAAGCCAATTTGCACAAAATTAAGGTTCTACAAAATTTTTTTCACTTCAATAAATGAAGGTGAAAACCCTTAACTAGTTGCTTTTGATCACTGGGTTTTCATTCTCTTAGTCTGAGGTGGTCGAGGCATTATCTGGTTTTAGTAGGACATACAGACTTGCCCTGGGAGTGCCTCTTGTGATGCAGGAACCTCAGGAAGAACAGAAATGCTGACTTAGATTGTGGGAAGAGGGGAGGGAAATGAAAAAAATTGCTTTACTTATTTCTTAGCTTTCCCATGAAAAGCACACAGTGTCCAGGTAAACTCTAAAGCAATATGAACTTGTCTCCAGCCTTGTCCAACTCTGTTGTTCATGCTTTCATCCATTTTCTTCTCCTGTGTGTTTAGTTGTCTATTACTTACAAGCAGAGAAAGATTTTAATGCAGAGTGAGAAATTTAGCAGAGAAAATGAATTCTCAGCTATCCTTGGATGGCCTTGCTTATATAATATAGAAGCATACAGAAATATAACAACATAGACACAAGCTCCAGTATAGATTTATGCACCTTATTCATACCTTGGCTTTCAGCCAAATGCAACTGAATGCCTGAATAGAAATATCTTCCAGCATTGGAAACGCTCCCAAGCTTGAGAACAGGTATAAATATTAATGCTAGCAGAGACAAAATCCTCCCTGACCCTTTTCTTACTTAATTCTGAGGGTCACTCAATGAAACTCATTGACAGACATGTTTTTTAGTTGCTATTTGAGAACCACAGCACGGCTGTGGGCATGGAGGGCTGTGGGACACAGAATCAGGCGAGGCAGAAAGACCTCTGAGCCCATCAAGTCCAGTGTGTGACCAAACACCACCCTGTCAACCAGACCACCTCCAGGCTTTCCTTGACACCTCCAGGGATGGTGACACCAGCACCAAAATGGCAGTCCATTCCCATGTCTAATCACCCTTTCTGTGATGTTCTTCCTCATGTCCAACCTAAACCTCCGTTGGTGCAGCTTAAGATGCTGCCTTCTCCTGTGGCTCACTGAGCACTGTGGGGCACTGTGGGTCGATGAAGGCTGAGGGCAACAAGGCTTGTGGACACTGAGCACTGTGGGCATTGGGGGCTTGGAGTGCTGTGGGTCACAGTGAGCACTGTGGGTCACAGACCACTGTGGCTCAGTGAGCACTATGAGTCACAGACCGCTGTGGGTCACAGACCGCTGTGGCTCAATGAGCCCTGCCCACACCGGCCGCCCCCACAGCCGCTGCCACTGTCAAAATGGCGCTGCCGCCCCCCCTGGCCTGGAACCGCGCGGCCACTGGGGGGCGCTGCCGGTGTGGGGGGACGTTCTTGCGCCCCCTGGCGGCCGGGGCGGCCTTGCCCCCGCAGCAGGGCGGAACCAACGCAAAAGCAGAGGGGGGAGGTCGGTCCAACGCACGCGCCTCCGGCCTCTCCCCTCCCTCCTCCCTCCCCGTGTGTACGCCCGCCTTTTCCCCCCCTCCCCGCTTTACCTTGGTGCAGTCGTGCCGCGGCCCCGCCCCGCCGGGNGCCGGGCGCCGCTCCCGGGGCTGCCGGTGGGGTCCGGTGCCGCCGGGCCGTGCCCGCCCCACGCTCATCCCCGTGCCCCGAGCGGCGGTGCTGCCTCGCCCCGGGATTTGGGGCTCCTGGTTTTTTCCGTTCCGGTGTGCCCGTCTGCGGGCTCCTGAAGCGGCCCTGGGGGTGGTCGCTGCGGGCGGCCCCGCAGCCCCAGGGCCGGGGAGAGCGGCTGCTTTGTTCGGGTGCGCTTCGTGCCCAGCCTTCTCACGTGTCACGCTGCAACGTGAATGTTCGACGTGTTTTCAGGAGAAAGACGGAGAAATAAACTGTGAAGCGATTTATTTCCTAGGTAGTTCTCGCCATGTGAACATACCCCCTTTGCACAGGCACTTCTTTTTCCTGCTTCAGCTCTCCCTCCCTCCCCTGAGCGTGTTTACCCTTCCTGTGCAAGCTGCAATCTGCATTAATCACTCTCTGGGGCTGTGGTGGTACTAATAAGCTACTCATAACAACTTAAATTATAACTTGCATAATCAGTGTTTTGAGCAAATATTGGTTGGAAGAATATGCCTATCCTATCAGTGCTGTGGTTGCTGGAAAGAATCATTGATTATCTTTTAAATAGTTAACACTGCTTATATGCTGCCCTTCAAAATGTTACATTGATAACTGAGCAGGCTGATGCCAAGTGTCAGAACACAGCATTGATCCACAGCTGGTAACTTTTTTTTGAATGACAGTGTCTGTCACATAATTTAAAGGGGTAATGAGTTAAGTGCCCTGAAAAGAAAGGGGGCATAGCTCTACAAACTAAAAGCACAGAGCTGCCCTACCTTTTTGAAAATTATGAGCCTCACTGGCATGGTCTGTATGTTTTTGAGAGAACAGTTGACCAAAAGACATTATCTAAACAAATTCTTATGTGTATGAAAACCTCTTTGTTAAACAGTTTATGTGTAGCTACAGTATTAGTGCTTTATTTGGGCTACAGCAATAGCAAGAGAGAGTGTCTGAGTACTTGTGTCCCTTGCCTGCATCTGAACACTGCTGCATGTTTCCCTGGTGAAAGATAACCCTCAGAAAAGGAAACACAGTCCCTTAGTTAAGATTGCACGTGAAAGTAAAGAGATCTGACCCCATGTTCTTGTCAGTTCTGTAGTCTGTGCTCAAAGTCTCCCCCATGCAGGTGTGTCGTGGTGGTCTGTGGAAAACATTCACTTTTACATGACAGGCAGCTCACAGTCTAAAGCAAAGGTTTTCTGCACATCAGCAGAAAAAGGAGAGCTTGTGATCTGTGTTGAATTAGCTCAGATTTGCAAAGTGCAACTGGCTTTACAAACTTACTGCAAATACTGGCTCTTGTAATGATGTTTAAAACTCAGATTATTTCCTGAGTTGTATGTAGGCATGAATATTGTAATTCTGTAAAAAAAAAAAAAAGG
>VYZP01057362.1:0-38395 GCA_013400635.1 Hypocryptadius cinnamomeus | reverse complement strand
CCCCTCACGCGGTACGTCACGTCACGTCACGGCGCGTCCGCCAGCTGAGCGCTCGCCCGGAAGTGATGCGGTGGAGGCAGAGCCGCTCGGCGCCGCGGAGGTGAGTGAATTGGACCGAAGCTCTTCCCGTCCGCCCGGGCTGCGGGGGAGCGGCGGGGGCGGCGCGGGGCTCGGCACGGCTCGGCACGGCCCGGGAGACGGTGCGGGCGGCGAGGTTCGTCCGTGCCCGCCGCGCTGCTCTCNTTCAGCTCTCCCTCCCTCCCCTGAGCGTGTTTACCCTTCCTGTGCAAGCTGCAATCTGCATTAATCACTCTCTGGGGCTGTGGTGGTACTAATAAGCTACTCATAACAACTTAAATTATAACTTGCATAATCAGTGTTTTGAGCAAATATTGGTTGGAAGAATATGCCTATCCTATCAGTGCTGTGGTTGCTGGAAAGAATCATTGATTATCTTTTAAATAGTTAACACTGCTTATATGCTGCCCTTCAAAATGTTACATTGATAACTGAGCAGGCTGATGCCAATTGTCAGAACACAGCATTGATCCACAGCTGGTAACTTTTTTTTGAATGACAGTGTCTGTCACATAATTTAAAGGGGTAATGAGTTAAGTGCCCTGAAAAGAAAGGGGGCATAGCTCTACAAACTAAAAGCACAGAGCTGCCCTACCTTTTTGAAAATTATGAGCCTCACTGGCATGGTCTGTATGTTTTTGAGAGAACAGTTGACCAAAAGACATTATCTAAACAAATTCTTATGTGTATGAAAACCTCTTTGTTAAACAGTTTATGTGTAGCTACAGTATTAGTGCTTTATTTGGGCTACAGCAATAGCAAGAGAGAGTGTCTGAGTACTTGTGTCCCTTGCCTGCATCTGAGCACTGCTGCATGTTTCCCTGGTGAAAGATAACCCTCAGAAAAGGAAACACAGTCCCTTAGTTAAGATTGCACGTGAAAGTAAAGAGATCTGACCCCATGTTCTTGTCAGTTCTGTAGTCTGTGCTCAAAGTCTCCCCCATGCAGGTGTGTCGTGGTGGTCTGTGGAAAACATTCACTTTTACATGACAGGCAGCTCACAGTCTAAAGCAAAGGTTTTCTGCACATCAGCAGAAAAAGGAGAGCTTGTGATCTGTGTTGAATTAGCTCAGATTTGCAAAGTGCAACTGGCTTTACAAACTTACTGCAAATACTGGCTCTTGTAATGATGTTTAAAACTCAGATTATTTCCTGAGTTGTATGTAGGCATGAATATTGTAATTCTGTAAAAAAAAAAAAAAGGTAACACAACTAATAACAGGGGAATTACAGCTTTGGTACTACTTGGCTGCTTTCTTTGTGAGACTGACAGCCTGCAATATGAGCTGTAATCAGCTCATGTAATCAGGATCTTCAAGGCTGCGTTAGGTACCTTTTCTGCCCAGATTCTTGCTTTATTTTGAGGCTGAATGTTGTTGTGTTCATAGCAAATTCTCAGTTATTTGTGTCAGTAGTTCTTATAATTTGTTGATCTTGGAAGTTCATTAATAATTACATCTTGCTTCCATTTAGCATTAATTTTGTTGAAAAAAGACAATCAGATGAGGGAGTGGCTTTGAGAGAAAACAAAGAACAGCTCTTTTGGAAGACCTTTATTGAAATTAATTGAAGAAGTATATATTGAGCAAGAAGGACTGCCAGACAGTTTGACAGACTTCTAAGATGTGTTCTGAGAAATTTTTGTGTGGATAAGGAAGAGGCTTGGTTCTGCTGCTTGCTTTGGTTCAGCTTAAGGAGCAGGAAGAAGTCCTCTGTGTTGGGTATGTGTATGGGGGCAGTGGGGTATAAGGTAGATGGAAAGGGGATGGAAGAAGAGGGAACAGACATGGCTTCTGCACTTGCATTTCCTCATGGCAGAGAGGAATGCACAGACAGTTTGGATACAGAGATGCACGGCTGCAGGTCGGGAGGAGTGAGAGTGCCCCAGCACTGCTCAGATCTGTCCCACACTGAAGCACTTGATTTTCTTTACTGGTGCCAGGGAAATGTTGGTAAATTTAATTTAGAGCCTTGGAGCACTATAAAATCCATCATGATGGGGTTTTGGCAGTTTGTAAGAACTTGAAAATTGCAGAAACAATGTTATTGTTCCATTAGGCACTTGGGTCTGTACATGAATGTAACAGGAAAACTCTGCTCTGAGTAAGAAGAGACTATATAAATAGAAGCATGGGATATTAGAAAAATTCATCCTCAGAACTACAGAAGGAGCTGAATATTGGTAGCCAGAATTCTTGGAAGGCTGAGAGAACGATCTATAAACACTTGAGGGACTTGGTAGTCACAGGAAGATAAGGGGGAACCCCCTTAACAGTTTCATCAGAATTCCCTGGCTGGGCTCCTTCTCTTTGGCTGCTTCTCCCTAGGGGTCTGCATCTTATCTCACTGGCTTCCTTTCCTCTATTTGCCTCTGACTAATGGGCTTTGTCTTCTGGTTACTGGAAGTCTAATAAGTTCTTTTGTCTCTTAACTCTTCCTCCTTTTTAAAAATACTAGATTAATGGCTGTAATGTTTTGCAGACTATCTGCATTGGTGACATGGATTAATTGTGTGCTTGACTCTTAAATTACCCAGCAGTAATGACATAGTAACTTGACTTGAAACAATGGTAATTTCATGTCAAATGTTCAAGGCAAATGTTGCCTTCTGGTAAAGTGCCAACTGCAATTTGCCCCCTGTAAACATGTGACACAAGTAAACTGGCTGTGCAGATTTTCTCAGTGTCTTCTGTACAGTAAGTTGTCTTGAGTGTGTCTTTTGAAACAGCCAGTGATCTCTCCTTTCTCCTCCCCCCCTTTCTTTTGACTCTTGCTTGAGTCAGGTAATTACAGATCTGGGTTGAAACCTTCCCAGGGAGTGATCAGGAAAGCCAAGACTTGCAGACCCGCTCCCACTGCCCACTGGCACCTTGGCTTCCCCCTTTCCTGAGGAGGGTTTGTGGATCCACTGGGCTCTTGGCAATGGGCTGTGGGTGAGTGAAGTGGAGAGCCCCAGGCAGGTGGGGGTTGGCAAAGCCAAGGGGAGCTGTGTTTTCCCCTGCACAAGTGCCAGTGTTCTTTGTGGTGATATGAGGAGGTTCTCCTCGTCACATGTGGTTTTGGTGTGATAGTGTGGTGATGTTTTTATATTCTGATCTCAGTGCTGACCATAACAGAGCAAATAAGGAATCAAAGCCTCTTGCCTAAAAGATAATCTGAGAACTGACCCATTTAGGTCTCCATTTTATCTATGTGTCTTGGGGGGCAGCTCTCTGGTCCAATGATCTGCATCTAAAGGAAGCAGAAAATCTGGATTTTAGTTAAAGGCTATTTTATTGCAATATTTTGCTGCTAGAATAATGGCAGTTAGGGGGCTACTCAGATGTAAGTATTAAAGAACTCTTTCACAAAAGTAGGAATACTGTAGAGAAACCAACAAAAGCATAGGTGGTGAGACAGGATTCCAGTAAAGAGAGTAAGCTAGTATAATCTTCTGGTGTCTCAGAAAGAATAGTTATAAATGCTGTTCTGTCTACAGCATCTGTTTTGTGAAAGACAAAACTTACTTTGCAAAATGTGAGAATGCTGTTCCTGACCTCCTGTCACAGTTTGTTATTCCCACAAAGTCAGGCTGCCAGAGACAGTATGACAGGCATAGTTGTTTGTTGTCTCACTTTTCCTGTTTAGTGAACAGAAGTGGGTTTTTTTTGAACCAAGAGGATTATGTGCTCCTGAAATACACCAGGCTTATTTTTGCATCCATGTAGTAGCAGAAAGTGATCGTTTTTAGTTCTTTCTTTGAATTTTTTTTGTGTGATGCTTTTTCTCCTGCAACTTTGGAATTTGTAATGTAGTCAACCTTATCCTTTTGTTTTAAAATGGAAAGGGAGGGAGAAAATCATCTTAGCACCTATGATTATGGGAGGCACGTGTAGCTTAGTAATAGACTCACAAACACAAATGTCCTGGCTCTTGGTTTTGGTCATATGCTGACTGTTCAATATTTTCTTTGCCAATGAATCTGTACAGAAAGCCTCGAGTATTCTGGATCAGCATATAAATGGGTGGCCTGGAGTGCCAAAGGTCTGATGTGTTCCAGCTTCCAGCAGTTACCTGTGCTTGGAGTTAGTGATTATGTCTCATAAAGCACAGGATAGATACTTACACACCTGGTCTCTTGTGGGCACAGGATGTCAAGAGAAATCAAGAGTATGTGAAAACGTATGAAAAAGGTGTGTGTTGGTTGAAGCTGCCACCAGATTCTCAAGGGGAGGTGAGAGTCTTTGTTACAACTGATGACCAAGTTCGAGTACTCAAAGGAGCTCCTTTGAAGCTACTGATACAGTTAGCATCAAAATACTGCAGCATCCTTTGTACAGTAGGAAATGTTGGTGTTGTTCACTGAAATAGGGAAGTTGCAAATCAAATCAGGAGAGAGAATTAGGGCTTCTGCAGGTGGCTGTATGTATTTTCTGCTTTAGAAGCTGCAGTCGGTTTAAAAATCCAAGCATATGCTCTTAAGGCACTTTCATATGTCAGTGCTTTCACTTAGAACAATTTGTTGTGCATAACTTAGATATGATTCCAGTATTTATGTGGTCAGCTGGTACTGAAGTTCCTACACAACTGTGTGCAATGACTGATTCTTTTGGCTGGCAGCCTGTAAACTATGTTACACTCACTGAGACACCAGTGGGCCTTCTGTAAATTCCTCATGAGCATCTGCTGCCAGCAGGGTTCTTATGAGGTGCTCTGGCTCTTGTCTTTAGACTTGTCCCTTCAGTGTTAGGTGCTGTGTGGTTTGCTGTTCTCACAGCTGCTTTCTGCTGGAGAAGGGAGACTGATAGCCAGAGCTGCTGGAAGGGCTTCCTTTTTTTCTGTGACTGCTGTCTTTTCTTCATTGTTGAGAACATCAAGAAATATGAAGTTATTCACTTTCTACAATTAGTTTAAAGCATATCCTATTATTACAGGAGTCACTTGATATATACCTGAATTATATTCAGCTGAATGTAATTGGTGAAGGCACCTCAGACACTTCAAGGTGAAATCTGATAGCTGAACTCAGTGTAGAAGAAAATCTGTGCACACTTAGCTCAGTTTAAAAGTAAATGTTTTTCTTTCCATAGCCAAGTAGATTGTAGACTGAGGTGGTTTTTCAAAGTTATTCTGGTTTGGCTGCAGAGAGTTGCAATTTTCCATAGGTTAATTTGCAGAATGGATTGAGGCAGGGTAAGGTAAATATTTGTAGCACAACTACTTTCAGATGCTTTCAGTGGGATGCATCTCTGTCAAATACCCAGGGGCCATGGTTTCTTTTGGTCCCATAATCTGCAGTTTTGCTGTAGAGATGTGAACTGGTTGTGTCAGCACAGAGTAGCTCTTCCCTTGGCATGAGCGGCTTTAATTATTCATAATACATACTGAGGTGTTAAAGGTCTGTCATGCTGTGCAAAAGTTACAGTGTACTCTGGAAAAATACTGAAGGATTATTCTTTTACAACCCTTTGCACATGAAAAGGAAAAACCACACAAACTGTCATTAGAAGATTATTTGCTTTTTTTTGTACGTGCTGGACCTTTTATGGCCTTTGACAAGGATCTTGAGAGAGAAGGGGAATATTGGTAGTTTTTAAATGGATGGAGATAAATTGCTCAGTGACTGAACCTTTGTTTTTTGAAGGTGGTTGAATTATGTGCAGCGAAATAAATGGGTTTGTTCATGTCTGAGTATGTACGAGGTGGGGAATTGGATGGAATCTGATTTGGCTTCTGGTTTCAGCTTTACTGAAAAATGATGGCATGATCTTGAACAGCCCTGTTGTTTGGCTGTCTTGATTTCCCCTCTGCCCATTGTCTTGCTCATAGCTTAAATAGACTCTCAAAACAAGTACTGCTGCTGCTTGAATTAGTTCATTAATTTATTTACATTACAAAAGCACCTGAAGGCTCCCTTCTAAAATTATATTCTGTTTAGCTAACCGGACTTGGGTTTGTTCTTTGAAAATACAATAATCCTAACAAATCATTCCACCCACCTAATGAAGTAAGATGAAGCACATAATAGGAAACAATTGAAAACTTTTTAATGGGGCCAAATGGAAAAACAATGAGAAGTAATCAGTAAGTAAGATATTGTGTGGTTAGAGAATGTAAAGGGAAGGGAGGGATTCAAGGATGATGCATTTGTGTCTGCTGAAAAAGCTACTTAAGGAATGTATCTTCCATAAGAAAAAGTAGTAAGGTGCTTAAGTCTTTCTCTGCCTGTCATTTTTCACATTATTATTTATTTTTCCTTAAGCTAGTCTTACACAATTAGCTGCACACAATGAACTACAGATCTGAAACATCTGTTCCACTTTTTCTTGAGACTGCTTGTTGAACTTTCAACATGAAATGTGGTGTCGTGCTGTGTGAGTGCATGCAGAGTCAGGTGCTCTTCAAGAGTGCAGAAAGCAGGTTTCTTCTGCCCGGTCTCGAATAGAAAAATCTCCTTTGATGAGTAAGCTCTGGACTTGGAGTGACAGCACACCAGGTCAAGGCTCAGGGGTTGTAAAGAGACTTTTGCCTGCATCCTGGAGACTGGGAGGGGGTTCCTCTAGGAAGAGATTTGGTGATAGCTCTGATTCTTGGCCCTGAGACCTGCCCAGCATGATGGACTGTAAATATGGTGAAGTTGTTTCTGATTTTTTTTTGTATTTTTGTACCTGGCCTTCCCTTCCAAGGTAGTTAAGCCTTTCCAGTATGACCTTTCTCAGAGAAGTTCACTTCTCATTTGAGAAAGTATTCAGGCCTCCCACATAGCTGTTGCCTGGCTTGGTTTCCCCTAAACTGCCGTGTAGCCTTGTGCCAAGTGGCAGCCAGAACTCTGCATGGTGCCTTTTCAGGTGTCTGTATAACTAGCTTCTACTCTTTGCAGGCATGTTCTGTAGAGACAAATTTTACCCAGTTTGATCACATTTCTAAAGTTGTTTTGTTTTCAAAGCTCAGACTGAGGTTAATTAGAAATAGTTTTGTTATCTTGTTTTGGAACAGATTGGTAAAGTTCTCATGTATCTGCCCACAAAACCATTACTGTCTGCAATTCATTGAAAGGTTCTTCAGCTGCAGGAAGCCTCACAAACTAACAATTCATTTTAACTAATTGCAGCAGGACTTTCCTGCTTTTAGACTTCCTCTTGAGTAACTTTGCATAAAAGTATTTGTGCAGCAGTGGTGTGGAGCAGATCAGAGTGACACAGGTGCTAGCACAGCGCTTGGTTGGGGATGTGGTGAGGTGTGTTCTGGGCTCCTGAGAGCCCATAATGGGCCATTGTGCCGCACTCAGAGAGCTTCTGCTGAGAAAGTGTCATGGCAGGTTCAGACTTGAAATAAGCAGTTTCTGTAACATTACTGCTTTGACTGAAGTTTGGTTTATGCTGTAACAATTGTGCTCCAAGTGCTTGGTGCTGTGGTGTAGAGCTCTGAACTGCACAGTGAAAGCTTCCACACAGAGCTGATCCTTTAAATTTCTGCCTGCTGAAGAGGGAAACAATACCATTGATCCTTCACTGATTCCCCACAGGGGAGCAAAGAAAGTTGCCTTTGGTGAGAAGGCTGCCTGCTCTTAGCTCTGGGAAAGCTGCTGGGGGTGTGGAGGGCCTGCACTAATCCTCCTGCCCAGTGCCCAGGAGAGCCAAGTCCCAGGGGTTAGACACAGGTGTGGAAAGAGCCAGGTGAGCAAAACAAAGGCCTCCATCATCCCATGGGCCTACACTATTTACCTACTTACCTCCCCATGGGTTGCTGAGGGGTTGCTAATGAGCAGTGTGGGCTGTTGTGTGTGAGTTACTGTGCTGTGATGCTGCTGCTGCACAGCAGCACAGGGAGAGGGGTGTTGGTGACCACAGCCTGCAGCTACACCTTGCAACTCTGGCCCAGGGACTGAACCAAAACCTGTGCCACCAACCTGCTGATGCTTCTCTCCCTGCTGCACTCACTTTACATGATTTAGGATGAAGTCAGTGCATTGCTGTGCTATGGCAGCCTTTAAATACAGGCTTGAAGAGCTTGATCTTTTAACTAACTCTTACTAACTTTTTGTTCCATAGCCCATGATTGTGTTGTCAAAGTTTACACATTCTACTACATTAAAAATTTTGAAAAGGTTAAATGGACAACTCAGAAGAATAGAAATATAAAGAAAGGGGAAGAATTGTAGCTGGAGGTTCTAACATATTAAAATTTCTGGCTCCAGTCAGTGTGTGTGTGTGTATAGGTCAGCCAACATGGAAATTACTTCAAACAATTTGAAAAAGTTTGGCTTTTTCTGGGTAAGGCTGATCTCCATCAGAATCAGCTTCTTTTGAACTTGAAATAAGTGTTTGCTTCCAGTACGTGCCGTAAGTCAACTGGAAATGTAGATTTGGTGGATCATGGGATCACAGATCTCGTCCAAAGAAATACAGATATGTTTGAAAAGTAGTTCATTGCATTGCCATGACAATGATTTTTCAAAATGTGAACTGTAAAATGTTTAAACAGGTTCCTGGGAAATGAGGTTGCACAGCACCCTCTGTTCCTCCCTGGTGATTTATAAAAGGAATTATTTAGATGCAGGAGGCCAAAAGAAATTAACATAGATGTGCCAGATGCTACATTTTCTTAAATTCTTGAAATTCATGGGATGCTATGGTCAAATAGGAAGAAATTCAAGCTGGTACTTCCACCATGAGAGAGGCAGACACTCCACTGCTCCCCTGCACGTTAAGCTGCCTGGTGGCTCTGCACCCACTGGAGTGTCTGCTAAAAGAGCTGTGAAGCCATGGAGGAGGGAAAAAGGGTGGTTGGTTGTGTGGAAGACGAGGTTTGGGAGCAGAGTGTATAAACCCAGTGTGAAGTAGACTTTTTGGTCTCCATCTCAACAGTAAATGCCTCAAAATGATTCGGTGGAGATATGTTTTTGCTCTGTGTGTGTATATGAGTGAAAATACCACTCCAGAGTTTCCAGGCATTTTGAAATGTTTGAGGCTTTTAAGCTCTATCAACAGCTTTGGTCTGAACTAGGTTTTATGTGTCAGTCAAATTTTCCTAATCCACATATAGGATTCAGGTTTGAGGAAAACTCACGTGGAGATTGGCATGTGTGACAAGATGTTGTTTCATGGTTGTCTTTCTATATTCACCCCCCCTTTCTGCTGAAGGAAGCTCTGAACAAGCTAATGTTTCTACTTGTTTCCTAAGAAGTAAATCTCATGTAAAAGGTAGGTATGCAGCAAGGCAGCTTTTGATCACCTGTCTGCTCCCTAGATGTACTAAGAGCTGTAAAAACGAGATGTTTTAGTGTTTATGTTAGTATGGTAGAGCAGGGGAGCTTTGCCAGAGATTTCTTGTTTGTTGTGTTTTTCTACTAGATCAGGTACAGAGGTGTTGACTAGGGGCTGCAGCTCTTGCTACACAAACCAGACATACCTTTGTCCTCTTCACAGGTTCCTAGTTATACAGCAGAACTGCGAATTTAAGAGAAGTGAAGTGGAGCCAACTCGACTGAACATGGGAAAACAAACATGGAAAAGAATGTGCTAGAGGATGAAAAAAGAGAATTACTCTCCAGACCCAAATTATGCTTTGCTAGGTAGCAGCTGTCTGGCATTCACAGATTAAACAGTGCTCAGCTAACATGCAGTGACAGTGATAGCATGTCCTCTGCTTTGCTTTGAGTGCATGAAATGAGGAATTAACTCTCCCATGCTGAAAGCCATGAAAGTATCCGGAAGTGTGTGTATTTACTCCAAACAAACATTTGAATTTGTCTTTTGTTTTCAGTACCTGTTCTATGGTTTATATGACAATGCAGAGTTAATGGTGTTAATGCTACTTTGTAAGTCAAAAAAGTGAAGTAGTTTTTCATAAAATGACTCCTTGAACAAATGGAGTTTGGCTCTGAAGGGTTTTATTAAATACACAGTTGGTTCTCAGTGATTTGGTGCATTTTATGGTTTTCATAGCCTCTTCTAAACATAAAGATTTGTGTGGTCTTTTGTCTTCCAGCATTCTATGTGGAGCCCAGGGAGCCTGAAGGAAGCTGTGAAGCTAGTGGAATGATTCCCTGTGTAGCTGAAGCTATGTAAGTATTAGATGTTTGCTTACAAGATCACTTGTCCAGCACAATTGTTAGAGCAGTGATTGCTTCAGCAGTGGCAGTGATCCTCTCCTGCCTCCTCAAAGGGAAGCTCTGTGTATCTGTTCAGGGCTGGAAACAGACAGGGCATCCATAATACTGTTCCCTACTCTCAGCTGTTTTTAAAGCCGTGTGTCCCTATCCATTAAAAGGTAGAAAGTGCGTAGTGGAATTCTGTAAAATTCTTAGACTATGCTCAGGTGTTTGTGAAAAGCTGAGGCTGGGTTGAGGCTTAGTTAAGCTCTAGTTATGTTGTCTTTGCCTTAGCTGGTGAAATGCTACTTGGAAAGGGATTTAATGGTTGGCTGAGCTGTTTCCCCTTTTGTTATGAGATTTCCTAAATTTGTCTTTGAGGTCTTCTTGAATGTATGGAAAGCTTTTTCCTCTACTCTCTTGATACTTTGTGTTTTGAAACTCATTATAAATACCTTCTGATGCAACACTTTATTAAACAGCATAATGCTTGTTTTGCTTGTTATTCTCTGGACATATCTAATAATTTCTATTACTACAACAACATCAGTCATTATAGAAAAACACTGGGTTACTTAAATACCTCCTTTGCATCTTCTCTCCTCCTGCCAGCTCCCCCCCCACACTTCATTACTGCTGTTTTCAGTTGTGCCATGGTGTGCTTGTATGATTGAGAGTTATTACTGAGTCACTTTGTTTTGCTCCCTTCAAATTTTGGGTTATGTGTGATCTGGTCACTTGAAAATGGAGGAAAAAATGCTGCAAATTCCTTACAGCACTTAGAAAAAAAGTCCCACACAAAACCCCCACCAAATCAAAAAGCCCCCCCAAGCATTTGCCAAGGCCTTTGTAATCTTCTCTAGGTTTTCATTTAATGTGTGGGGGCCATATGGCTCTGCACATCCTTTGTTCTTAGAGGGTGACTTTGCTTTAGCTGGCTGTATTCACCAGCACTCATCTTCCTGTGTTCCCAGCTGCTGACTCCTTTCTGGAAAGGTGCAGAGAAGGTCATTGTGGATCTCTGCTTTGAAAGAGGAAGATGGCCTCATGGGCATCTTGGTGATTCATATGTACTGGAGATTATTGCTCAATTCTATTTCTGAGTAATAGACTTCTTTGGGAGCACTGCATCCTGTAGCACTGAGCACATTCCAACCTTAGCCCTGAATCTTGATCCTTTTTAGTAGAGTAGCAAAAGCAGTGGTCACTGCTGCCTTTTATGTCTTGCTTTTATGCTGTACAAGCCTCTTAGTAATTTTGCTCTTGGGAACTGATCCTTTTGGGAATTGATGCTTTGCCACCAATCTTGTCTAACCTTTGGGTACACAATAACTTTATACTCGTAGCTCCTGATCCAGCTGGGAAATCTCTCTGCAGGTCCTTGTGCTGTGTGACAGTCGCTTTGCTCTGCAGCCGAATGCACAGCTCTGTTCACCTTCCTGAGGATGCTCTCTCCCACTCCTTGAGCTCTGGCTTCACTGCAGCTCCTGATGCTGCAATTAGATCCTCTCTCCAGCCTTCCATAACAAAAGGGCCGGCTTCTCCCACTTGTTTCTGTCTCCTTCCAAGGCTCTTGTTCCTTTCATGCCTTGAAACCTGAGTCATGTAGGAAGCGGAGGTGACTAGTTAGTGAAGTGGATCCAGCTCACGAAGGCAATTTACAAAAGGGTAACTGATGGAGTGCCAAAAGAGTTTTCTCTTAGAAAACCAGATACATGCACAAGCTGCCAGCGGATGCAGTCTGGATTTTTTTTTTTCCAAGCTGGTTTTGCTATTTTTGGGGTAGAATACTTCTAAGTATCTGGCACATGGCATCAAGTTTCTTGTAGAAGAAAAGTGAGGAATTGCAGCAACTGTACATCAGTATCTTCTAGTGATTGTTCATAAGGAGTAGGATTGTGCTCTGAAAACTTCCTTGGTGGAGAGGAGGAAGGAAGAACTCTGTTACTGCAGGGCAGAGCAGTGCTAGCAGTGCCCATGCAGTGGCTGTTCAGGAGCAGCATTCAGCTCTTTGTAAGGCAAGTAGGAGTAGAGAAAATGTGTTTGTTAGAGGGGTACAATGTGAGGGAGGTGGATAACTTGCCCTCTAGAGGTTAATGCTACTGGGGTTGCTTGTCTTTGGAAACTGCCAGTGGGACACCTCCTTACATACAGGTGTCTAATAATGCTGGCAGATCTTCCCTCCATGAATTGTAATGCTCTTTTTGTGACGGCAAATGACTTTAAAACCCATCAGTTTCATCACATTGGTGATGTCACTTTGGAAACCTGAACATTATATTGTTATCATTAATAATACAAGCTGTTGCTTAGGAAGCATGACACATGAGTCATTTTTATTAGGAAAATTATGGACACAGTATATCAGTCTTGCAAACTGCCTTTAAAAAAAAAAAATCAAATTGGGATTCCTGAAGTGAATTGGATCAATCTGTCAATTAGGATGTGTGTGATTTGACTACTTTAGGGGAAAGTACTGTTCACTAATAGGCAGCTGTTCCTTAACCTTCCCCCATAGGGAAAAGCTGTTCCAGATCACCAGTAGCTAATAACTGCTGTTACATGTTTGAGCAGAAAGTTTTCTATACTACCTAAACTCTGCTTTAAACTCTAATGCTAGTCTGTACTCAGGATTTTTTATTGTGTTCTTTTAGCTGCATACTTCTCTCTAAAGAAAAATTTGTCCAGTGTGGTGCTAGCTGCCTCTGAGAAACTGATGGAAGAGCAAGAATTAGTGTAGATTGAGCATTTGAATCCAGATGAATGTAAAGACTTGAGAGGGGGAAAGCTGGTATGTGTGAGTTAATCACTAAGCAGTTTTTACACTGCCTACTAATATCCTGTTTGTTTTGGTGTAATGAAATAATGACTGGTGTAGACTGGAAAGGATGGTGTTGCTCAGGCACCTGGCAGCACAGAAATCAGTGCCAGGCTGTGCTTCACAACTCACAGAGCTGTGAAGTACTAAGGACCAGTGAAATGGTCTTGTGGCTTATTTATATTGACATGCATATTTTTATATATCCTTTCAAATACAAATTATTGCAAATTTCTTGAGTACATTAAATCAAACTTTGCTTGCCTATAAAAATGATGCTGCAAAGTTAATCTTTAAAGCATTGTGATGAAAGAATATATAATACCTTTGTTCCTTTGGCTGCTTAAAAAATAGGTATTTGCTAGTTTCGTGTGTGGGTTATGTGCTTAAGAAAAGGGACTGGAGAGGGAAAGGGAAGCCAGGTAGTCAAAACCAGCATCTTGGCTGTTGTAGTTCCACTGGCAAAATATTTTGCTCATGAAGCTGCACACGTGCTGTTTTGTCAAAACAGGTATAATGGCTGAGAGATTTATTTTTATAATCCTGATATCTGAGAATTCATCTGTACTTGTTGCTGCTGTTGGTTTACAGCTTTAGAGAGAACTTCAGTCTCAGTAAATCTGTGCCCAAGAAAGAATACAGTCAAACTGACACGACATCTCTTGTATTTCTTAATTTTTTAATTTTTAAATCTCTCTTATTTCTTGTTCTTCTAAACTGGAAGCTGTACACAAAGTCAAAGCAAACCCAATTTTTATGTTTGAAGCTTTTGCCTAACTGACAGCAGAGGTGAAATGCAAATTAGTGGGTAAAGGAGGACTATGATAAGCAATTGCTTTCTTGGAGCTGACATTTCTGAGAAACAGACTGTCCTCGGTGTGGCTGCTTGCTGATAGGGCAGTGTCAGAGTGTTAGTTTGGTTTTAACAGAGAAAATTGGAGAACCCTTTTCTCTGGACAAAATATCTTTTCCAAATATGCAGAGCTTTGTGATTTATAAAAAGAGAGTATGATGAAATCATTTTGGCATTTTAATTTTTGTTTTTAAAAAAAACCCTCTGAACTGGAATTACTACTAATCTGCATGTGTGTCTGTCTGAAGAAGTTTCATTAAGAAGGCCCCCTCCCCTGTCTGTCTCCTTACCTGAAGGGAGGAGCCCACTTGAAACAATGAACAATTTCTGAATACCCTCTTGCATAAGAAGTGTTGCCTCCTTTCTGCAGGCACACTCTGTGTATGTTTTAAGTACAAAACCTAGATTCCAAACTCTGTTTCAAAACAAACACACAACTTTCACTCTCTCTCCTCCTCCCCAAAACCAGCCAACAGCCAGCCCCCTCCTCCCCTGCTCCCTGAGAAGTCCCTTTTGCTGATTTGCTGGAGGTACAGTCTAGATCCAATGCTTAGGTCTCTGCCAGGTTGTCCCATCAGTGTCCCTGTCCTCCTTTCCCTGTTTTGTTTCACTGAAACAAAATGTGGGTATACTTTTAAAAACCATTTCCTTTAAAGTGTTTCTGGGTTAGAGCAGTCTGTTGTGATGAAGCCTGTACATGAATCAACCTCTTTGTAACCTATGCTGCAGTAAGAATTTTAGGAATTTCCTTTATTAGGACCCGTTAGTATAGTGTAGCCACTGAGTGAGCTGCATTGATTCCTAGGTAAAACAGCCTGAAATTGCCTGAAATTTATGGCATATTCCAGCCTTGTGTACACTGTTCCTTTTCAGTATGCAAAGCTTAAATATCCTGAAGTTGGTTGCTTAATGGCAAGTGTTATCCCTCATTTAATACTTCGACTATTCTTTATAGAGAGACAGCAGTTTGACTGTGAAACTGTTTTTCAGGTTAGCTGAGTGCTGCTAATGGCATGGTGAGATGTGTTGAAGAGCAGCTGCGAGGGTGTCCAAGGGCAGGGGGACCGTGCTAGGAGCTGGGCTTGCAACATCATGGGCCAGTGTGTCACCAAGTGCAAGAACCCTTCTTCTACCCTTGGCAGCAAAAATGGGGAGAGAGAATCTGGCAGCAAGTCCCACAGCAAGAGAAGTGCAGTCCACAAAGACGACCACGGCTCAGCTTGCGGGAAGGCTTCAGGAGACATTCTTGTGAATGGGACAAAGAAAACAGACGCTGCTGTAGAGTCCAGTCAGCCTCTGACGTTTTCTGGAGATACAAAGAAAGACTCTCTTTGCAGTGCAGAGGAATCTTCTCTTCAGAGGATTGGGGAGTTGTTCAGGAGGTACAAGGACGAGCGGGAAGATGCCATACTGGAAGAAGGAATGGAACGATTTTGCAATGACCTCTGTGTTGATCCCACTGAATTTAAAGTACTAGTTTTGGCTTGGAAATTCCAGGCTGCTACCATGTGCAAATTTACAAGGTTAGTTCTTGTAGAACTTGTAATTATTTTCATATGTTAAAGTATATCCTGTCAGCAGTATGTTGGAGAGACAGCCTCATTAGCTTCTCTTACTTATTTCTTCTAACACTTGTATTTTGATCAGATTAATTCCTACCACTGCAGAAGGTAAGCTTTGTATTGTCTTCTTTTCCCCTTCCCCTCACACTGGATTTTAGAAGATGTGGTTTTGGCCGTTATGCTGCTAGTGATGAACAGTGTAGTGAGATTCTGTAGACATTAATTTATTCTTGATTTACCAGAAGCAATTTACTGTATCCAGCATTATCTTGGTGATGAGATTGGACACTGAAATTAATTTTTCCTTTAAAGTAATGTGAGATTCTTTAGTAATTGCTACTAACTCTGTTAACTGTCTGTGAAAGCATGACAGAATTGTTCCTGTCCAACCAATGTAACACTTAATGTCTTTTTCCAAGAGTAATCTTGTTAAGGCTTAGAGAGGGAAGGAAATGTGAGGGTTTTGACACTTGTAGCTGTTTCATACTAGCTGACAAATGATTGCTGTTCAAAGTACTGTGTGCCCTTCTGGACAAGGGGCTCAGTCAGCAGGCTGATAGCATGTGTGACACTACAGGAAACAATGGAATGGCTGAAACTCCCCCCACTAAGCAATAGGCAAACCCAAACTACAGCAGAGTCCCCCAGCTTGATTAGCAATGTCCAGGTAAGAGCAAGGGAAGAGTACCTGCAAGGACTGGCAGGGAGAGAAGGAATTTTTTATTTTTTGGTCTGTCTAGATTGGTTTGAGTAATGCTGCTTATTTTTACTGAGCTTATTACTTCGGTGTTCAGAGCCTTGACCCAAGCCTCTGCTGTGCACTGGACAGCATCTTCAGAGTCTTTGTGGCTGAGGGTGTGTGTCAAAGGGATGAGTTACTCTGGAATGCAAATGTGGATTTACTGGAGGCTGATGACGCAGGTATTTGCTAAGATGGTAAAGGAATTGTAATAGTGTCTGTGATTCTGCACAACTACCATGAGTGTTATTAACATGGTTTTAATTTCCTTGGACAGGACAAATCTAGTTGTGAAAGGTTATATTTGTTGAAGGGCATGCTCCATGGTACAGGTGCTGATGGATTCTTCCATCAAGGAAAGCATCATGGTCTGTTCTCCTGGGTGCTGCTCCATCTCTCGTCTTCCCTCCAGCCCGTCCCGTGTCAGCCTGCTGGCTCTCCTGGCTGGTTGTTACACCTGCTCACAAGCATCAGAGGAACTGGAGCTAAACATGTCCCACTTGGCCACCTGGTACGGGGCTGGTGCTTGGAGCAGTGTCCATGCATTGTGCTGTAGCCCCTGTGATGCTGTGCTTCCTTCCATGCTCTCAGCAGATGCCTTGCTGACTGACACCAGTGGCTCCCCTTTGGTTTTGCAGGCTGAAAGAGCAACCGAAAACCACAGCAAAAATAGAAGTGAACTGCTCTGTCCCTTGCAAACAGCTTGCCCAGAGCATGGGCATTTAGACATCAGCAGTACTGAATCCAGTTGGGGTAAATGTGTTAGTTTCAAACATTTAGAATTTCTTCTGTGGCAAATCAGATTCACTTTTTAATGTGAAAGGCATTCCAGGATGTGGAAGTGTCCAGAAAAGCCAGAGAGCAGAATCTTTCAAATGTTAACAGTGCCCAGCAGACCTGGCGGTTGTGTGTGGTTCCCTAGGCCTTAAGGAATGCCTTGGAACTGTCTGTCTTTCCAGTGGCTCCCGTTGCCAAAATCTGTGTGCCACTGGGCTGATGGTACACCTTGTCTTCTCCAGATGGTCCCTTAGATTCGCTGTAGCTGAACGGAGACGGGACGCGTTCGGCACGCGAGGTCAGTGGGAAGGGCTCACTCTAATTTCTCTTCTCTTGCTTAACAGGAAGGAGTTTTTTGAAGGCTGCAAAGCAATAAATGCAGACAGCATTGATGGCATTTGTGCAAGATTCCCCAGCCTCCTGAACGAAGCCAAGCAGGAGGATAAATTCAAGGATCTCTATCGTTTCACCTTCCAGTTTGGCCTGGACTCTGAAGAAGGACAGAGGTCGCTACATCGGGAAATAGCCATTGCCCTTTGGAAATTAGTCTTCACCCAAAACAAGCCCCCTATTTTGGACCAGTGGTTACACTTCCTAATCAAGAACCCCTCAGGAATCAAGGGAATCTCCCGGGACACGTGGAACATGTTTCTAAATTTTACTCAGGTGATTGGACCGGACCTTAGCAACTACAGCGAGGACGAGGCCTGGCCGAGTCTCTTTGATACCTTTGTGGAGTGGGAAATGGAGCGAAGGAAAAAGGAAGAGGAAACCAAATGCATTCTGTCCTCGGACACAGAGGGCCCGTGTGTGGACGGACAGACCTAGCGGCGGCCAAGCAGCAGTGACAAAAGCAACTTGTTGCCCTTCACAAAATGTAAACTCTGGATGTTTCTGGAAATTACCGAGGCTCCAGATTTTTCTACTTTACACCTTTTTCTGCCTTGTCTTTGAAAGGGCTCTAAAATGCTGTATCATGTTTTAGGCACTTTCTTAATTTTGGTTATTCCTTTTACTCTTGCCCTGAAATATTTGACCCTGGCTACAAGTTAAGCATTTTTTAAATTTTATTTTATTTTTAAGACTTCAGATTAGTATAAGTAAGTCTGATACTTCTTGCACAATGTAGATCTTTTTAGTTAGGTTAAATTAACATTGCTAAATTATACAGTGCCAGATTAAGTTTTTCATACTACATCTGTCAGGGCAGGTCTGTACTGTGTGTAGTGCTGTTTACATTGTTGAAACTTTAGGCTGTAATAATTTTAAGGTTTTATACCAAGATGAACAGCAGTGTTAACTATAAATGCATTAATCCTGGATAATAAGGCTCTAAAAACCAACATAAGCAACAGCTTTTTGTAATATGGCTAATTCCCATTTTGAGCTAACTCCTAGTGAATGAGTCCAGATCATTCCTTTTTTTGGACTTTCAAACTAAATGTTGGGATTGTTTTATAAAATTACTGTACCTGTCAGTCAACTGAGTGGTAGATGACAATTTATATCTAAATCTCTTTACACATTCACATAATAAAAGAGCAGTACTACCTCAGTTTTATTGAAAGTGGACTTGTTGAGGGACTTCCATTTTCTCTGGAAGTTGTATTTTTGTGGTTACATGAGAATATTTTTACTTGACTAAAAGAACCAAAGGTTCTGCTTCTTAAGTTTGCTAAACATTGAGAGAAGCAACACACAAATCCTAAGTCTTCAAGGAAAACTGTGGTATAATTCTGCTTTAATTTGTTTGATTTATACCTAAAGTATTACCTTACTTGTCTGGCAAGCACAGTACTTCCATGTAAGGAACTATCTTTTGCATTAATATTGACAAACCAATTTTTTAAAGCATATGTTTAATTGCTAAATTGCAGTTTATACTCCACACTTTCTGGAGCAACAATATCGGCATCTGATGACAAAGTGAATTCTTAATGTGTTCTTAATGACAGCAGTGTAGATGAGTCATTTTTAGACTGATTTGATAATATTTGGATAGGAGTCAATTTATTATTTTACAATGCCTGTATTGGGACTATTTGCCTGTTGAAATTGTTGTGACTTAAAGGGAGTTTTATTAACACTGGTTGAAACTTTTTTGGTTATTGATGCTACCTTTTTTAATTTTAGTATGTCAACTTTTTTACACCTTTTGGTAAAAGGATTGATTGCCAAGGCTTTCTGTATAGCCAAGTGCTGGCTTAATGAATTTGATACACTTCTGTTACACACCTTTTATTTTCAGAGCTGCATTTCAGGGTCATAAACCAACTTCAACTGAAAACAAAACAAAACAAAAAAAAGCCTAGACAGTCATCCATAGCATCTAATGGCTTTTGTGATATAAGGGTTTTAAAACTAAAGGGAAACAGGTTTTAAGTGGTGAGCTTGTCACCAGGCCCAGGATGTCATGCTTTGCACATCTGTTGTGCCCCACAGGGGTTAGCAGAGAGAGGAGTAGGATCTACCCAAATTCTGGGACTGGCTTTGCTGGTATGCAGCCCTGCAGTGGCTTGGCTTGGAGGTCATGAATCACTAACAAAATGTGGGTAATGCCAACAGTTTAAAAACAAACCCACAAGCCACAGATAGCATCTCTTTCATCTAATAAAAGGAGAGTTTGGTCCATGCTGCTCTTGCTGGGAGATAAGCTGTGGAAAACAAATGTGATTGTTTTAGATGCAGCTGAATCTGTCCCTTTTTAGGAGAGCCCTGAAGTTGCTGTTTTATGGGTAAATACACCCAAAGCTTTGTCCTTGCTTCTCTAACTTTCTGTGGCACAAAAGTGTTTGGCAGCAAAACCTTATTCTGATTTGGTGAGCAAAGCAGGCCAAAGCACTCGTGCTGGAATAGTTGAATTTATGGTGAGACTTTTGCTGGTGCTGTTATTTTTAGAAGACTAAAATAAATTCCCCAACAGAGGCTGCTTTGTTAGGACAAGTTCCAAATGGAGGCTGATTTGATAGTAAATGAAGACTGTATTTGTAAGTTTGAGACTCTTCATTCATTCAGCTGTTCAATGCTTTGTCACTTTTTTTTTTCCCCTAAAGGAAATTTAAAATGTCCAGAGTGTAAAGAGTAACAAATGGGTAGCTGACCAGATGGCAGCTTCTGATTTACACCCTAGCCTGCAGCAGCCCCTAAGGACGAGGGATAGAGCTCTTTAAGGAAGGTGTTTATCTTGTGGTTGGAATGTGGACAGCAGGGAGGAAATCAATCTGTAGTGCATCAGGCTCGGCCATTTTAACGTATCAGAGGTAATACAGCTGCTTTTCAAAGGCAGAGGTGAACACACAGGAAGGGAAAATCTGGTTTCCTGTTGGGGAAAGGACATACCATTACCCACGGGTTCAGTGTGGGGGTCAGCCCTACTGCTGTCCTGCTGCTGCCAGCCAGGCAGGATCAACTCCACCCACTGGGCAGGGTGCTTGCAAAAATAGCCAAATGATCTATCTAGAGAAGTATCACTTATCTTTAGCCTAATTTTAGTCCTTTAATTACCATTTACAGAATGCAAACCAGACCTGTGTCAGTTTAAGCTCCTGAAGCAGGAGCTGAAGGTGCAGCTCTTTGGCAGTGCTGGCAGTGAGCAGGGCTGTCAGACCTTCTCTTGGATTGCCTGGTGATTCTGTGATCCCAAACAAGACTGCCCAGACTCTGTAATGTTGGGGTGAGGGAATGGGGTTTGTGTGTGTCTCTGAGAAGTCTTTGATAATATTGGAGCCTCTGAAAATATGCTTGTTTAATGGTTAAACTGTGAATATCTGTGGAACAGGCCAAATACATTCACTCTTCATTTTTATATAATTTAATTCTTCATTGTGTTGGGCACAGGACTGTAAGTGAGCAGTGATGCTGATGAAATCCTTGAAACCATTGCAACTTCTAATTTTTTTTAAAAATTAGATTATGCATTAGGAAACTTTATGCATGTAGTGAATCTGCTGCAACTTGGGATAAATAACTATAGATAACTATATAGATAGCTGAAGTAATATACTGGAAAATTGGTCTGATATCCACAGTCTGTGGCATTTTACTGCCTTCTCTTATATGCAAAGAAATACAACTCCTGTAAACTTTAGCCCCTAGTAATAAAACACTGACCACCTACACCATATTACAGCTTGCAACACCTTTAAAATTTGGCTTCCAGATAACTGGAGGCTTAATTGTGCTAATTTTCACTTGTGTGGGTGCATTTCTGAGGTGAAAGACTATTGATTTAAGTAAGGATTCTGCCCATAGCTGGCCATAAATGACTGAGGCAATGAGTTGAACACCAAATTGTGAGTTTATTTGCTGCTGGTGCTATTCTACATGGAGAATTACAGCTTTTTAGTACTGTGCAATCCTAGTGAAAGGACCACAGGTCTGGCAGGTGGCACAGACACAGCTGGGGACTGTGAGAGCTGCTCCCCCAGGCTGGCCCAACAGATCTGCTGGATCAGCTCTGAGCCAGGACAGTTCTCAGCCAAGCACAGTTCAGAGCAGGAAACGAGCTCAGGCTGCTCTGCTGGGGACTGAGTGGCTCGGGTTGGTGGCAGAGGGTGCAGCCCCTCCTCCGTGGGCAGTGCTGGGGGGCAGCAGCAGCTCTGCTGGGTGACTTTTATTTCACTCTGTGTCCATCAGAGCCTGAAGAACCTGTGGATCCAGGACTAGCCTGTCACCTGTGGTTCCCAGGCCTGTGCACTGACCAGTGACCTTAGACTTTTGTGACACTGTCAACATGAGCCTTGTTTCCAAAAAAGGCCCAACAAAGTTAAAGAAACACCATGTAGTTAATAGCCACCTCAGCTGTGATACATTTTGTTGGCTGAGGTTACATCATTCCCATTCTTTGGTAAATAATAGTCATTGTGAGTTTCTGGGTCTTTCAGCCTTGCATTCTGCAGTGTGATGCTTTTTTAGAAGGTCCTCAGTAAATTGGGCACCCAGCTCTTCCCTTGAGCCCACTCTGCTCAAAGTATGTGCATGTGAATTTAGCCTTTCATATTAAAAAGGAAGATGCTTAACCTGAAACTCAAAATTCTTCAGGGTAGTGCTTCAATATGGAGAAAAACATATTTTTTCAAATAAGTATTAAAGCCAAGTGTCTGCTTAAATTTTGTTGTGTGCAAACAAACCCACCAGTGTTAACATTTTCTCTCTGGTCTGTTGAAGATCAAACCTTTGGTTTTGTAGTGTGAACTGAAGTGAAATTCATGAGATTGTAAGACTGAAGGAAGGCTGTAACTCCTTCACCATGAAGTACGTAGGTATCTCTACCTCTTGTTCTTAGACTTGAATAGTTTAAGGCTACCATCCTTTCGTCCCAGGATTTTATACCTGGATGAGTAATCTATTTTTTTTAATTGACCCAAGTTAAGTATTATCTATTTGCCATAGTTTTTGGTATCCTGTGTTTAACCTGTATGCAAAGGACCCTTTGGAAGGGGGCCGGGTCAAGCTCAAACCAGAGTTGATCCTCCCGGGTGCTACTTTTGGAGTGCAATAGAGCGATCGAGCAGAGCTATGTGGCCTGTGGCTCAGGGGCTTCTGTCACCACACATCCTTTTCCCTGGTCAGGCTGCCTGTACTGACAGTGAATTGAAGATGGAGCAGCTGCTCCCCAAGAGGGAGCCATCAGCCTTTTCATTTGCCCTTGAAAAGCTTTAGGAACCCACCTGATGCAGTGCCATGAGTGTATTTTTCTTTTAATCAAAAATACTGTGTTTTGTTCTATGTTGGACTGGAGTTGTAACCACCCAGCAAAGATGGGAGCTGCAAAAGTGCAAAGGCTACACGCATCCTTTTTCTCCCCGAGGTCAGAATCCTGCTCAGGATAAAACCCTTGTGCTTGAGTAAAGCTGGAATGTTCTCAAGAGAACTGGAGATGCCAGAGTGGCTTTGGTGCTCAGCTGTGTTCATTAATGCATTGAGGGGTGTTCTTCTCCATGCAACACATCTGTGCCCTTCCTTTCCTCCCCCAAAGCAAACTGCAACACAGTTGCTGTCACAGCAAATCCCCCATAGTGCGATGCTGTGGCAACTGCTGCTGCAAGATCCTTCCAGTGTGAGGGCTGGCTTTGGGGTGCGACCTCTTGCACTATCAGGACAGGCATGTATTTCAAGAGAACAGGGGGACGTGTGAGACAGTAGGTAAAAAGAGCATGTATGTTCTTGTCCTAACAGCTTGCCTTAAATCACTGACATTGCAGCAGTTCCTTGCTACTATTGCAATCCTGAGTCTTTGAAAATCCAACAGGTTCTGTAGGTAATACTGTTTTTTGTTTAATTTTTAATAAGTTTCTATCTTTGCATAATTGCACTCTTCAGATAAGCCCTTTTTGGATAACGTGTCATTTCACACACAGGAAAAAAAGTCCATCTCCAGTGTTTGTGCTGTAAAGTGTTTCTTTTTATGCCCTGTAAATTATATCTGGACTAAAGGTTGCCTACTGTTGAAGCAGTGTATTTACTTGAATGTTGTCATTTTGCGCAGTTACGACTGCTGACTCTTGCTCTTCTCTGGGCCTGTGAGAGGGAGATTGTGTGACCAGAGCTGGCAAACCTGCACCAAGGATCAGTGGAGCTGAAGGCTGGCTGCTGCTCCCATGAGTGTTACACATTAGAGTAACAGATCACAGATCAGTGCTCCATATGTGGAAGTTGTGACTTAAGTCATGCTAAGCAAAGTTATTTGAAAATACACTTGCTTTCTTATCTGTAAGTCTTTTAAAAAGGAGATGGGCTGGCAGGAGGGTTGGAAGGTCTCGTGCAGTAAGTTGTTGAGTAACTCAAGTTCCAGGAGCCATGGATGCGACTGGCAGGATTCTGTCCTGAGCCAGCGCTCAGGGGTTTTGCACTGGCTGGTCTTGAGGGCATGAAGCAACCACAAGGCCTTGATGGGCTGTGTGGAGAAGGGTCAGCCTGGGAGCACTGGTTGGTGCAGCCTTGTTCTTTCTTGTGGATCTTGAGGCACCAGTTTGGCCTCAAGTCCCTCTCTGTGGAAGGAATGTGTTTTGGTAGTGTTTGCTCCCAGAGAGGTAACTCAGTGTAACTGAAGAAGTAACGGAGCACGGCTTTGTGTGGCTGTCACTGTGAGCACAGCTCCCTGATGGGCCTCTGGGCTCCTCAGCAAACCAGCCAGGGTGGGCAGGGTCACATCTGCTGTTCTTTGTGCCCGGGGGTGTTTTGCCTTTTCAGACTTACCCAGCAGATAACCCTGTATGAGCCAGTTTTCTCACTCTGGGAAATGATGAATGTGTTGCATGTCACAGAGCAGTCCCGTGGTTCTTCTTTGGGACAGCAGTATCAGAAGTGCTGTGTAAATGTAATGCTTGGAAACAGCTGGAGTAAATTCTGTTTCATGTAGGATCTTTATTTCAAGGGGATGCAGCCAAATTTGAAACCTGATGTAGAGGAAAATTGGGAGAATTCCAGGGCAATGCATCTACTGAATCCCAATCTCGTGAATTGGTTTGTAGTTTTACAGTTATCTTTCTTACATCAAATTTTCTCACCATTGGTGTCTGGAACAGAATGGAAACAGCATCTTATGGAATGTGCAATCTAAGGCACAATGCAAATAGGGTGTGATAAGAAGGTTGTCTTTACTTGATAGCAATCCTGAGTGCAATGTTTTTGTTGTGTCCCTTTTGGAAGAAGAGCATTAAGTACAGTCTGAGGTTTTTCTTTTCTTACAAGCAAAGCATTGGTTTGTCCATTACTGACTTCTTGTGAACTTTGTGCCAGATGTATATTAAATATTTTGGTGCTTTTTCTAATCCAAGCTGCCATTCATTTACCTGCGAGATTATTGTACTTCTGTATATTTAAATGACCAACCCCGTAAAGAAAAAAAAACAAAAAAAAAATCCTTTAGTCACAATGTATCCTGACTACTGTAGCCTGTAAATGTTCCAAAGCTTCTGGGTTTCCTGTATTCCAGTAAGGTCTGAGGGGAGGGGAACAGCTACAGAAATCTCACCCACTGGAAAGGGAACTCGCACGCTGTCTGTGCGTTACTGAACAAATGAGTAACATTTGTGGTGTTTACATAACGACACATTGGTGTTCACTTTTTTGTGCTCAAACTTTGTACAAAATGTCTTATTTAAAGCTGAAGTCCTTTTTACATTTTTCAATTAAAAAGGGACAAATTACTTATTTTTTCATGCCTATGAATAGGACTCTTGCTAGTTTTCTTTGTCATGTCAGTTTCTCAAGCAGGACTCCTGGATGCTCACTAAGTCCTGGCAGAGAGGTGGCTACATAATTTTTAAGTGTGTGGAAGGAAAACTAGCTGGTTTTTTTTCAACTTTGCAGTGCAAGTGTCTGCAGCAAGGAGATGCTGGATGTGAACAGCTTGAACAGGAGTGAATCCTTAGAGAGGGATGAGTGCTGGGGTCAGTCTGCCCTTCACCCCCTGCCCTGAGCTGCCTGAGCTCCTGGTCTCTGCTGGACTGGCTCTGCAGCAGGGGCTGCCTGTGCTGCTGAAGGCACTGGCTCCCTTTCACATTCTGCAGTGGCACTGATGTTGTGTATGCCAGTTTGCAATAGCTGCAGCCAAAGGAATGCCAGGCTCACTTGAAGTGGCCAGAGTACCTTAGTGTGAGAAAAAATTGGCTGCATTCATCTTGCTGAATAATAGATTTAATTTTCAGGTGGCTTTAAATTTAGTCATTAATGACACTGACATGAGCATCTCCTGCCTGCTCACTGCTGCTTCTGGGCTTTCTCCTGCTTTCCTGTATTTGTGCCTCCTCCCCAACGCAGCAACTCCCAACTTCCCAGCATAAGGAGAGAGCCCAGCTCAGCCCAGTGAACATAGGGTTGAAAACTAGGAGGGTGTAAATATTCCATCAGCTGTATTTAATAACTTCTGGAATGATAACTATTTCAACTTTATCACATGAAAAAATCCCTCATCTCATGGTCAAACATTTTAACAAACATTTAATTTTTAAGTCTGGAGCTGTCAGGTTGCAAATCACCTCATCCTGCTTCCAGCTCCCTGTGGAAGGCAATGCTGTGGAAAGTCCACACAGCCATGTGCTTTCCTTAAAACATCCCTTGCCCCTCCTACAGCCACAAGGAAACTTTTTTCTTTTTTTTTCTTTGTGTGTGAGGGGAGGGTGGGGGTGGTCAGGGAGGGAGGAGAAAGTGGAGATTGTCCAAGAAGTATGAATCACTGATTCCTCCTTTCCATGGACTAAGTACAGCACTTTCCCAGAAAGGAGGCAGCAACTCCAGCTCAGGAGTTGGCACCGCACAGTTCCAGAAATCCACGCAATTCCTGGGTAGCTGTTAACTGCTGAGCAGCTGCTGCAGGTTCTGCTCTGACCTGGCTGGCTGGTTTATGGCCTGGGATGCTCCAGGGGAGATCCCCAGCTGGTACCTTGGTTTCCAGCAGGGAATGACATCCACAGGCCAATCCTGCCCAGCTCCTGTGGAGCACTGCTCCAGTTGGCCCCAGCGCTGCCTAAGCCCTGCCTGGCTCGACCTTCCCACAGCAAGAAGGGTTAATGGAAAAGGGTTTGTGCTTTGAGACACTTTGAATGGCTTTTATTTTTAGACATTTTAAAAGATACAGAGTGAAAGCCTATTGTTCTTATGGTAAGAGATCTTTACAAAGACATCAATATTTAAAGTAATTAAAAATATCTTAACAAAAGACTTTGCTTAAAAACTTGGCAGTTTAACAATCATTCCTCCCTTCATCATCTTTTATTCCCATCAGACCAAGGCCGGATTGTGATCCATGTGTGCTGCAACACAAACAAGAGGTGTGTTAGTTCTTCTCAGCTCAGCCTTCATGCACAGAACTCTGCTGGGCTGGCAGTGAGAGGCCTGCAAGCCCCCAGGTCAGCACATTGAAAAATTACTTCTTTTTCCACCCCACAATTATTTGGCATCCTTTTTAATCAAGAAGCCTCCTCTGAACTGCTGGTCCTCAGGGAAACAGTAATATAGGAACCTCACACTTGGCAAGAAATCTCTTCCCAGCCTGAGATGGAGCTCCCATCCAACGCACTCAGCAGCCTGAGAGTGTGAGCCAAGCTCTGCAGGCTTCCACAGGCTCCCTGTGGATGCAGATTCCTGAATCCACCTGTTATGCTGGTGGGACTCCTACCCCTTGGTGATGGAAGATTGCGCTAAGTGAGAATAGTTGGAAATGGCCCTTCAAAAGTAAATTGGGATGTGCTGAGCCCAGTGACTCTGCTGCAAAGGACACATGGTGTGGACTGAACCCACAGCCGTCCTCGCCTCAAACCCTCCTGTGGGGTGACAGCTGAGTATGAAGGGTACCTGAGGTGATACAGGGTGTAGAGAGGCAAATGATTGCTCAGAAATGCATAAACAGATGCAGTTTTAGCCCAAAGAAGGCAGCAGAAAGGTAGATGTGACCTTTATTAGGCTGACCAGTGACAGTGAGAGCACAGAAGGCTGTTGAAGTGAGTATGTCCTCAGTAACCAGGGCTTTGCTTAGGAAAGATTGAACCTTTCTGGTTAATAATTAAACAGTGAGACTGTGGCTGTTCAGGCCCAGGGGCTGAAATGCAGGAAGCCCACTCCAGGGAAGTATCCCTGATACCTACAGTGCTGCAGCCCAGCTCAAATTCACAACTTGCTCCTTCCTACAAAAGCTGAAGGACTCTGAAAAAATTTGGGTTTTCTCATTTTTGTGCATCACATGAGAATAAGGGCATGAACCACCTCCTTAATCAGCTGTGGCTGAAGCACAGTGTGGGGTACCACAACACAACAACTGCAGTAATTAGGTGGTTTTAGAAACCAAACACCCCAAAAACTCCTGCCTGCTGTGGAAGCTCTGCTTGATTCTCTCACAGCCACACAGAACTTATCTCACTGTCAATGGGGAAGAAACATCCTCTGGGGGAGGTGGGTGAACTGGTAAGATCTGTACATTTAATCAACACTGTGGACCCTCAGATACATCAACTGTGACTCAGGCTTTGTGGGCAGAACTTAGGGCTGAGGTTTTATTGGCCAAATACGAAAGTCAAATTAAGTACAACAGCTTCTTCAGCCTTTCTCTTGGGCTTTCTCTTCCTTGTGCAGGGCTTTAATTTTTAATAGATCAAGATAAAAATATTCAGCTCTGTATTTTCCTTGGTTCTTTGCAAAACAGGTAGCAAGTTACCTGTTCACTCCAGGAAAGAGAACAATGCACAGGGTGTTATTCTGCAGGCTTCTATAAAGCTTTTTTATATGGTGGTCTAACTTCTTCACCTTTTTCCTTAGATCCTGCTCCTGCATAAGAGAATAGAAGCATTAAAGTCCCCCAGTCATCAGCAATTACACTTCTAAGTGTGTGGGGATGGCACAGGTGAGGGCAGCAGTGGTGCTGCTCCTGCCTGGCACTTGGCAGTGCAGTGGCCCAGCTGCAGGAGAACCACAGGCCCTGTTCAAATGGCTCCATGGCAAAAAAGGGAGCTGCACCTCCAGAGCTCTCAGCTAGAGCTCTTTCCTGTGCAGCCACACAGCCACTCACCTCTCCTTGTGACTCCTGTGCCCCCTGTGCCCTGTCAGCTCTCCAGTGCTAGGTTTCAGTTCCTGGCCAGCACCACCCACTGCCCTGTGCTGCTATGCTGGTTTTAATGTTATGCAGTGCCCTGCAAACATCACGTTATCTCGTGTGGTATTATCTCTCAAGCTGCTGCTCTATGGGAACTGATCCTTGGCAGCTCCTTTGCTCCAGCACAAGGAGACCCTTCTGTCACAAGCAGCTCTGCACCTCAGTCAGCTCAAAGTTACCTCTCCAGGTTCCCAGGGCAGTCCCTCCTCACTAATTGCAACAAACATCAGCAGAGCCTCACACTCACAGAGTCAGACAGCTGCTCCATTTTCTCATAGAAGATGTGTTTTCCTTGCTTCCCATTGCTGTGATTCATTTGCCAAATCCATCTCCAGAGGTGACCTGGAGCAAGGGCATTCCTACTTCTTAGCTTGCTACCCTTCACAGTCCATCCATTTATAGCTTCAAGGGCATCCACAGCACTCTGGGTTTTCTGGAATTCTGAAATGCAAAGAAAAGGGAATGTGGTTTGGCAATGCTGTTGCTGCCCTCCTTGGCACCTGCAAGGCAGAGCTAAAGGTGTGGAACAGGAGGGAGATGAGAAACAAATCTCTGCAGCAAGCAGATCCTCATCTTGCTACAGATAAACATCAGACTAGAAATGCCAGTTGGCTGCAGCAGCCCTCACCGAGCTGTTCTCACCTTTCAGAGGTGATTACTGGGCTGTGTGAAGCTGCACACTGGCCCCCCCTCACATGGAAGTACTGGAGCCCATTAGTTACCCTGGAATATTTCTAAGTAAATATTTGGGGTTTTTTTAAGCAGGTATTTTTTCCTCTTAAATATTTAGCTGCTGTAAAGTGCTCCTCCAAACAATATGTACTTTCACTGAAGCATTTTAAATACTATCCTTTTGAGCCTACCTGGGTTTCAGTAGCTCTTGTTGTGTCTGCGCAAAGTCCCAAGGGCTGCTGAATGAGCTTACTTGAAGGAAATATGCAGGCTGTGTGTGAAGCTACTTACTGAGGAAACAGCAGTTCCTGTTCTTTCCACTCTGAAGATCCTTTGGCAGGAACAGTGTTTCCAGGTCTTTCAACTGGCTGAATTCTTCTTGCAAGTCTGTCTCTGTTAATGACTTCTTTAGACCAGCCACATAAATCACACCTTCATTTTCTACATCCAGTTCTAATTCCTTAATCAGAACATTGCAGTCCAGCATTGCTGCAGTGACTGGTCTCTGGACCTGGGGTGGATGCAGCAGGAATAAAAAACATGTGAGCCTACACTGCTCTGTGTTCTGAGCTTCTATTTTAAAGTATTTTTCTCCCATTACCAAAAGTAGACAGGTTCTTTTTCATCACTTGAAATAAATATGACTAATGAAGGCCAACTTAATTACTCATGATAAAGGGAGATCATATTTGTAATGCAGAAAAACTATAAAACTAAAATGCCATACTGTATATAGCCCTGTTACTTGGATCTGCCTTTTCAAGCTGCAGCTGGAGGTCAGAACTCTTTCTAACTCCCTTCTGCTGACAGGCAGAAAGGAAAAACAAGAAGGATCCAGCCACTTCCTTTGTGCCAGTGGCCCTGAATCGTGCAGGGACAGGGAGATTGTAACAGCACAAGCATTTGCCCAGACACACTGCTGTGATGTTTCAGATGTACTGGAGGCTGTGCCTGGGCTCAACATAACTTTTGCTGTTTGCCTTTACCTTAATGCAGGATCCTGCTACCTCAGCTCCATTCAGGCTTTCCACAGCAAGCTGGGCAGCTTCCAGCACTTCGTATTGGATACAGACATATGGCTTGAAACAGTAGAGTAAGATACTTCAGGTTTATCAGTGAGACACATTAGCCCTCCCTTTTAAAAAGTCAGGTCTCAATAAAGTTTTGCTTTCTTTTAAAACTAGAATAATATAAAAAAGTTTGAGGGTAAAATATGTAATACTTCACATACTCGAGTGGTTTAAAACCCCCTTCAATTAACTCTTCAATTAATACTACCCTTTTTTTTCTCCTTTGGCTATTAAAGGCCTTAACATATCAGTTCTCTTTAGAAGGACAAAAATCACCTCAGCTTCCCCAGCACTCAAAGTCCTCTGAGCAGCACATGAGCTGCACTTGTTCTTGTCATGGTGTGGAGCAGTTTTTTAGGTACCCTGAATGATTGTAGTTGATGACAACCACCACAAAAAACCCCTCCAAACAGAATAACTGGTATTTCTTTGGTTGTAATCCATATTTTTCCAAGAGTTTACTCAGATCCTCCAGGCCTGTCTGCAGCCTTTGAGTGCTCCTCACCTGGAATGTTTCAGTTACCACTGTAAGGGACTGGATTGGTCCACACCTCCCAAATTCTTTCTTCACAGACTTGATGCAAAAGTTCTCTTCAAAAGGACCTGCGTAAATTGTCAGCATGTCAGTCAGCTTGCTTCTCACCTGTTGGAACACAGATTAGAGAAGGCACTTCACAAAGCAAAGGAACTAACTACGCAGTGCCTCCTGATAAATCACATCTCTCTACAAGCTCAGCATGAAGACTATTCTCAAACAAAAAATAATACCTTTTCATGAAGTCCAGCATGAAGGTGAGATGCAAGGTACTCTGGACCCAAACTGAACTGAATGATACTGAATTTGGACAGAGGAACATCTTCCAAGGCTCTCTGAAGGATCTGGAGGGACAAGAGCAAACAAGGCTCAAAGAGGTACAAGACAATTGTACTGCAGAGGATCAAAAACAAGGCTATTGAATTTAACTCCCAACTTTAATTTTCATTATTGTCCAAGAAAGTCCTCAGGCAGAAATTCTTCTTTGGTGAGTCATAAGAGGATGCAGAGGATCAAAGCTCATTTCCGAAATGCTCAAATGGATTTAGCCTACCTGGTATTAACACTATTGCTAACAGTACTGTCAGTCAGCTTTTAAAATAGGACTCATCTGCCCACTCCCAGAACAAGAACAACTTTGAACTATTTTGATGCTTAGACCAACCCACTCTAAGTCCATTCACCTGTTTGTTTGAAGTGCTCAGGTTACTCTGACACAGGCCAGAAGAGTCTAATCCCTGTCTGCCCAAAAGGAGGGGTTTTTGGCCAGTCACCTGCAGACAATCTAAAAAACTAGCAGAGAGAAGTACACTGTGAATCACAATACTTTTCAATATGAGGAATAAAAACTTTCAAGAAATGCTTGTCAGAAAATTACAATGCAGTTAAGAAATTTGAAAGAATATTCTTGTCCACAACATCAAAAGAAGCCTAGGAAACACTCTGTGAAATTTAAGATGAAACTGCTTAAAGTTTTTCAGCACTATGCTGCAATCATTTGTGTCTGTCTGAAGATCCTGATGGCTTCTGAAAAACATAAGGCACTTGGTTTGATTTTACTGAGGATTCAACTGAAGGAAAAGCATACATATTTGAGAATTTTATTACCATGGTTTGGATAATGGTGGAGGCTCATTCAGCTGTTCCTGGAACCCACATCCTTGTGGCTGTGGCACAGCTTTGTTCTGTGAGACCTCAGCCAGTTTTTCAGCTGTCAGAAGCATCTCCAAGTTTAGTTCTGCTACCTTGAGGAAGGAAGAAGATTATTAGCTGGCTTTCATCTCATCAGCTAATTGTAGCTGACAAAAAGCCTGTGCTTTCCCTGTGAGTCACGTAGGCACATTCCAGCAGTGAAGGAACAAGGACATTCATTTCTTGCCTTATTATTTTCTGTTGTCATTTTCAAGCATGCAGCACTCACAGCATCAACAGGCAGTCATCTCCAAAAGAGTTCTCTCAGAAATCAACAGCACAAGGGACTCATAAAACCAGCTGAATCACTACCACAACACACAAGGTCTCTCTCGTCTTTGATCTAGAAAAATTACAGGCATTCCTGCAGGCTGGAAATGTCTCAGTCCTTCTTTACCCAGGGCCTCTCTTCAGGATCAGCAGCAATGCTGGCTGATGTCAGTGAGTACTGAGCACTGGTGGTGCCCAGGTTATTCAGGTACCTGGATACAGGCTGGAAATAACAAGCTGTCAAAACTGGGCCCTCTATCACAGCTCCATTTTCTCTTTTAAATCAATTAGGAGGATGGGCAGGAGTGGAGGGTTTTTTTCTTTGAAAGCACAACAACATTATGTTGTGTAGTTTAGGACAGAAATCTTAATTAGATATAAATACCTTTGTTGGTCCTTGCTCAATGAAGAATTGAGCTAACTCCAATGCAGCTCTAGCATCTTCTGTAGGATCATGCCCAAGCTTCTGTTCACACTGAATCTCCTTCCTAGGGCATCAAAATTAGGTGTACAGGCAGGTTATCTGTTTTTCCACACTGACCAACATCCTGTCTTTTCTAAACTGGGTCCTTTTCAGGCAAAAGAGCTTTTCCCTCTCCAAAAATGATTTCAGTTCTGTGCAGCAGCATTCTTGTGAAATATTCCCAAAAGTTACTGCAAGAAATATTTTTGCAATGTTGAGCAAAATGGTTTATGGAATTTACAGAATTACTAGGTTGGAAGAGATCTTCAAGATCATCGAGTCCAACCCATGCTGTAACACCTCAACTAAACCATGGCACCCAGTGCCACATCCAGGCTTTTTTTAAACACATCCAGGGATGGTGACTCCACCACCTCCCTGGGCAGGCCATTCCAGTACTTTATCACTCTTTCTGTAAAAACCTTTTTCCTAATATCCAACCTATATTTTCCTTGGCACAGCTTAAGACTGTGTCCTCTGGTTCTGTCAGTTGTTGCCTGGAGAAAGAGACCAACCCCCACCTGCCTACAACCACCTTTCAGGAGCTGTAGAGAGTGATGAGGTCACCTCTGAGTCTCCTTTTCTCCAGGCTAAACACTCCCAGCTCCCTCAGTCCTTCCTCACAGGATTTGTGTTCCCAGCCCCTCACCAGCCTCAGTGCCTCCTCTGGATGCACTCAAGTGTCTCAACTTCTTTCCCAGACTGAGGGCCCAGAACTGGACACAGCACTCCAGGTGTGGCCTCACCAGTGCCAAGCACAGGGGAAATTTGACAGAAGCAGTGCTAATACTCATTACTCTGATGCATGACTATTTTTAAATCTTACTTCTTTCTTGACCAATGGCCCAACTCACAATTTGCACACAGAGAGGAAGGCAACCTCCAGTTCAGTGAAGTTTGGCACTGCAGAGTATTACCATTCACTGTGAGCATGAAGTTTGGCACTGCAGAGTATTACCATCACGTGAGCAACAGAATGCCTCTGTTGTTCTACAATTCAATCCCTCTATAGCCCTGCAGGAAGGTGAGTTTTGCTGGGACTCAGATCTGGTTGGGTCACAGCATTCCTGCTTGCTCAAAGACAAGCCCATTTATTATGCTGCCTGATGTTTCAAGCAGCCAGTAAATTCCTTTTTACCGTGTCTTACTTGCACAACCTGCTCCTTTCCTTTGAATCTTAGTAACAAAATAATAATTCTGATACTATTAGCAGCAGATCAAGACCCTATGACCCACCATGACAGTTTCTAATTTTTCCCTTGACAGTACAGTAATAATCTTACCCTAAAACAGCTTTGGCTAGAAATTTTAACTTGTATCTTCGACCTTCGCGTCTGGCAAAAAGCAGTGAAGTATCAATAACGCTGGGGTGGATCATCTGGAGGAGAAAAATCATCACCACTTTAGTTTAAGAACAGCACACATACAGAACTGGACAGTAACTCCACAATTTTCTGTGCCTCTGCCTTTTAATTTCAGTTGCCAGCTTCTCTCATTCACAAGAGAGCAAAAGGAATAATGAAACAAGTCCAACTCTCCTTCCTACTTCCCACTCTAGTGGGAAGATCTAGATTGGGTTAGAAAGATTAACTATGATTCAAGCGTTTTAGACTGGTTAAATTACCCACAGAAAGGACTTCAGTTCTCCCTGTGACAGAGCTATCAGAAGCATCTGGCTGAACCAGAGGGGTAAAGCTGCACTTGCAACAATATCTGTGTCTGGACAGACTTCTCTCTTTTGGGTTCTGAACAGCCCCTTGCAAATTTTATAGCTGTAAGGAGAGTTCTTGACTTTTAATCCTTACAAACATAGGGCTATTCATAACAAAAAGCAATTAACAAGTGTTCATTAATAAAAAGAGCAATTGTTAAAGAGTTTTCAGGTGTTAAATGAGTAACACAGGGTCGGGAAAAACAGTCTTAAAAACATACTCACTTCCAAAGCCTGAAGATCAGAATTTAAAGAATGACCGACCAACACTGCATCATGGGGAAGCATTTTTTTTAGCCTGGTTTGGATGTCTGACAGTCTTGTCTTCACTGGAAGAAGCATTTTCCGTGTGATTCCTGAGAATCTTCAAAACAAAAGTTGGGTGAGTTAAAAGCAATACATTAGCAACAGTGTATGCTGAAAAACATTACAAGAGGTCCTATAAAATATGAACTCATTGTAGCTAATCACAGAGTGCTATTTACTGTTTTCTGTTTCAACATTGGAGGATATACTGCAGCTAAATTGCTAAGAGTGCTGTTTATTTCTCCCAGGTATTCTTAAGTAATGCAGTTGGCATCAGAAACCACAGGTAAGGAAATACTTCAAGTCTGATGGTGGAAGGAGATGCTTCCAAGTAACCTGAGGGGACTGGGACATTACCACCTGCATAAAGCCAGGTGAAGTTTTGAAGAAGACAAGCACTGAGTTTTGCCTGCTTTTGTTATAACCCTGAGCCCCACCCTAAAGGTGTGTACAAGCTCTATGCATTTTTTACATATGAGCAAATTCAGCTATGGACTCTATCTTATTTTATAACCATGAGTGAAGAGTAACTTGTACTCTGTGTCATTAATTTGTAACAGAACTTTCCCATGGACACTGCAGAATGGCAATGGTTCTGCCTGATAGCCCCACAGGCACTGTGTACACATAATGTTGGTCACTTTAGTCACACAGCAAGAACTGTATTCCTAACACTGAGGGAAATGCAGCAGGCATCTGTGCAAACCAAGGGGTTTCTGAAATTCTGTGTAACAGGCTGAATTTGAAAGAGCTGCAGCTCTGAAAGACAAAGAGATAAGAAAGGTTTGTGCAAGTGACCTGGTGCGATAGTTCACCACTGTGCTCTCAGGTTTGACCAGCTCATTCAGGAGGCACTGACCCCGTGCATCCACCAAAGACACACGGGTGACTTCGTTCCCTTTTGCAGTCAGGCACTGTCAGGAAGAAGCAGAGGCAGTTGTTGAATCAGCACGATGCTGCCACTCAAAAACTTTAACTAACAGCTGCTTTGGCTGCAGCAGCATCACTGTGAAGGAGTTCCTTGACTTGGAGATCTACCACTCACAGCTGGTGGGTTTATACTCTACAGTGCTTCACTCCAATTGTTAAATGTGCACTGTAAGCACAGCAAACACACAGGCAAGCATAGCACAGAAAAACATTGTAAAGAGTGCTGATTTCACAGAATCAGACTGTGCTCTGCACTGCACAAATGACACTGACAGCACCAGCCCCAGAGACATTGTACAATGTAAAGGCAGAGCCCAGGTTGTATCAATAGTTACTCAATGCTGACACCAAACAGGCATCTCTGCAAGGCTATAAAGGAGGACTCTTCACCACAGCTGCTAAAGGAACTGTGATGGCTAAAGGAAAGATGTGTGACAGGGAAGTATCTTTCCTTTCCCAAATCTTGGAGAGAGCTGAGGAGGAATTCCACAGCAGTCTCATGGGTTATTGCAGCAGCAGTCTCATGGGTTATTGCAGCATTGCTGACAGGCCTGGAAGATCCAGCTGCTGTTCTAGGAGCCAACAGAACTGAGCTCTCTGGATATTATTTCTGTCTCATAGCCAGAACCACTGCTGGGGCCTCTCCATGGCTGCATTAGCACTGGTACCATCAAGGAAGGGACTGGCAGCAGATATTAAGATATCAGAAGTTGTTTAACAAATATAAGTGCTTGGCTTACTTGGGAAGAGCTGATAAGAGCTGGGTGCCTCACTCTGTTTTGTAAGGCCACACACACTGATTTTTACCATTTCACAATCCAGACCAAAGAGGGGGCTGCTGTCTGTCCTCTGCTGATCACACTCTGTGGAGATGTAGCCCTTGCATCCAGGAGAACCTGGAGGGAAAACACACCTGGGAATAAGAAGACCTTTCTTCTACAACTCATATGACAAAAAGTATCACTAAACTATCAAAATTAAAAACAACCCCCAACACAATAAAACAACTAAACAGCCCTCACCCAAAAACTGACCTTCTATGGGATAGTCATTTTTTTTCTGCTCTTCTAAAGTTAGAGTATAGCTTGTAAGGCCTTTTTTTTTTTCTCCATATCTCTGAATGATGGGATCACATTGCAAGTCTGAGCTTTTACTAATGCCTTCACTGCTGGTGGAAGTCAACCCTGTAAAATACAGAAGCATCTGTCAAGCTCAGTTTCTGCATCAGATCAACACTTAGAGGCTACACCATTCCAAATCACTACCTGGAACAATAGACTGGAGAGAGAGAGAGGGTCAGAGAAAAACACAGTCTTCTTAGCTCAAACCTAATTTATATCTCTGTCTCTTTGATTAGATACATCTTAGAATGGGTAATAAAGCAGCAGGGATTGGGATTAAATATGTTAAAAACTTTCTCTCATTTTGCATTCACTTTGACAATCAGCCCAATGTGAGTTACTGAACTAGTCAGGGTAAGAAGTCTCATGGTTTAAGCCATTGTATGCATTTCTTTCTAAACAAGTTTACCATGGCAGCACACTGGGATTGCAGAGGATGCAAAGTCATAAATTTCTGTTCAAAGTGAGTCACTGTCTTGAAAGAGACAATGCAAACCCACACAAAATACCTTGTGGAATGTTTTGCGGTTTCAGGTTTGTTCCTTCTCCATACAGGCTAACTGGGAAGTTAGCAGAAGGTGCTAATGTGAATCTCTGAAAAAAGAAAATGTGAAAACGTGTTAGTGACTTTGAAAGACAGGCAGAAATAAGAAGAAAATGAGGGGTTCATTGATCCCCAAGCCAGCCAAATTAGAGGAGGATGAAAAAGAAATACTGGAAATACATTTGGTGTTTTAGCAAGTAGACAAACTCAACACAAATCAAACCTGTCCTAATGAGGGATGATACAGGATTCTTTGTACTACAGGAAAGATTTGCCTTGCCTGATATGATCAAGAAGGCAAATCTCAAGACCTTTGATAGAAACTAAAGCTAGTTCCAGTCTTTCCAGTTAAGTTGTGATTTACATTTGCTGCAGTTCAGGAAGAGCTCTCTAGAAGTTTAAGTCCAAGTCCTTCTTTCTTTCTATCTTCTTTCAAAAATGTTGCTTGTAAGTAAGAAAATTTAAATAATTATTTTAATAATCTTTCTGGGAAATGGGAGAAACTTGACATAAAGTGCAAATAATAAAAGTGACATTTTTCAACTAGTGGGACTAGCATAATTCTATAGAGAGTCTCCTCACTCACAGTAAATTCCAAATTACTGAAATTATTCCAAGATATTTATAATCTAATTGGCATCCTTTAGATGCAGGATACGTAACAGCCAGAGGACTGAAACATCAATAAACATTTCACCTGGTAACGCTTCAAAGACATAAGTGTTGAAATCCTGTTCCTAATATCAAAGCCCTGTTCTTTGTTCTGAGCTGACAACTGCTGCAAACAGACCCTCTCGCTTGCTGTCAAGGATGGCCACATCTTGGGAAAGGCAGTAATTCCACTGCAGCCATTATCCCTGGGATGTGGCTTCAGGACTGGCAGAAGTTTAGAGGACAATGAGGCAGTCTGGGGACTTACATGGCGGAACACTTTCCTGAGGTGTTTGAACTGTAAATAGAACCTGTAGAAATGGAGTTGGCTCATTTCGTGTAGAACAACAACCACAACCCCAGCCAGGTGGCTTTGGTGATAAATATGGCACCAGCTGCAGTTAAAGAAGAGCAATAATTTATATATATATATATATATATATAT
>VYZP01057334.1:0-11181 GCA_013400635.1 Hypocryptadius cinnamomeus | reverse complement strand
TATTCTTGGAGAATGTATTCACTCTGTCACTTGAATGTCAGGTAGTGGAAGAAATACATGCAATTATAATTTTCATCATCACTCTTCAAGTGATTATTTAATGAAAGTATTGCTGAAAATCTCTTCCAGACTCCCATTTCACTCATTACACGTGATCTGCTGGGCCCACTAAGGGTTCAAATTATCCCCTCTTTTATACAGGCATCCTTTTGGATTAACTCCACATTTTTAACTCAGTGCCTAATTTCAGCTAAAACTGAGGCATCTCCTTGCAGAAACATTCAGGTGATTTGTCTTTATCCCAACTTCATTCACCTAAGGAAAAACACTATTCTAAAATAAATTACTGAGAATGGAACAGAATGTACTTGAAGATCAATACAGGGAATGAATTGGTCTGTATTAGAGGAAAGCACCATCAGACAAGTGCTCTGAATTTTCTTTGGGATCCCAGACACTGATAGGAACTCCAGTCACTTCTGCCATTAATTTTGCTAAGTCCCAGGACAAACCAGCCTGAAGCAGGAGGGTAACTCAGGATATTTTCCCCTGACTTAATTTTTACCATCTACCAATGGCTGCTCAATGTAATTCTCCAAAGTCAAAATAAGTCATCTATGACACCCACTGCTCCTGAGATCACTTTATTTTGGTCTATTCTACCTTTCAGAAAGGAACCTTCAATGTAGCTGTCCAAATAATATCAGCAACTGGTGCTCATTTTCCATTATGCACAGAATTCCCACATAGATTATTTAATATGGAAAAAGTAGTTAATGAAAAGTCTCCAGTCCAAATTAAGTCATATTAATACTCCAATAATCAACACTCTCTCAAGTTACAATGGGACAACAACAACTTTTAAGTTCAAAGCAATTCATTGTATTAACCTGAGAATTTCTGTTGTAGGGATGGAAAAATACAATAATGTGTTCTGCTGGGCCCTGAGCGGTATTTCACAATTAAATTAAACTATTTATTGGCATGGTTTGGCAGATTGATTATTTCAACTGATTCTGACCCTAGAATGGTGACATTTAATCTAACTTATACAAATATATTACAGAGAAAATATTAATTTGCAAAACCTGGCTTCATGTGCTTTCAAAGTAGCAGCATGAAGAAACAAAGGTGAAGGTAGCACTTTTATGACTCTAAAGTCATGAAAACAATCCAAAAAGATCCCATCTCTCCAGGCAGGAGATGACTCTTTGGGGTTTTTTGACTGGTTTCTTTCTCAGCTACCAGGCAAGCAGGCATCTACCCTTGAGAGCCTTCCACATCCCTCTAAGGGCAGCTCCAGCTCTCACTGACACAGGAATAAAACTCCACTGCTCCAGCCTCCTCCTGCAGGGCAAGGCTTCCTCAGGAAGACTCACTGGATCAGACTCATGACAGCAGCACAGTTGGAGGACACTGCCCCAGCACATACCACCCCACTAATTACAGCTGTGAGATGCTATCAGCACAAAAAATAATGTGCTTATCTTAGGAAACCTCTATACTGTTCAATACTAGCTTTATTAATATAATAAAATGAATTTTTTGTGATTCTTACTAAGTAGAGAACCACATTTTCAAAAATTAAATGCAAGATAAAAAAAAAACTGTAACAAACCGAGAAATCCTCGAACATAAAGCCCCACAAAAAAAAGAAACAGGAAAAAACCCAACAACATCAAAGCCACAGAATCCCAGCTTCTGCTTTGTATTTTCCACAAACAAGGTACAAGTGGCATAGTGAGTTTTGCCCTTAATGTACAAATTCTAATCATTATTTATTCATGCATAAAAGTTTCATCTCCTGTCCTTTTAGGACATTGTATACCTCCGAGCAAATGTTACAGAGGATATTTTAGCTACCTATAGAAATACTAAATCACTTCTAAATCTTCCTGAGCTCTTGGCCTGGCTCACACCTTCTTGCAATATATGTCACATGTTATGTGCTGCATAAAGAGGTATCTGCAAAGTGTTTTGCTGGAAATTAATTTCAAGTGAACACTTCATACACCTTTCACCCCATAATTAACAATAGCTTCTCTTATTAGATATCTGCTTTCTCTTTGTGTTCAATTACAACACCTCTATTCTTGAGGATTTCTCTATTGTTTTCATATTCAGCCTCAATGCTATCTGCTGTAAATACATCAGAATTTTCAGATGTGTTAACCACCTCCTTAAATAAAGAACAGCCTTATGATTCTGTTTAACAATGGGGAATAAACCTCTTAGGTGAGCAATTTAAAAAAAAGTGCAAAGGGAAAAAAAATTTCTTTAATGGAAATTAAACTCAACTCCACTTACTATCAAATAACATCAGTAAGCAGATAAGTTTGGAATTATGGGGTTTGAAAATCCTCAGGTTCTGTCTGCTGTCAACTAGAAGTATGAAACCATCTCCTGAACATACTTTTCTGTAAACTGTTCTAAATAAAAGTGGGATATTTTTAATTCACTGACCCAAAGTCACAAAGCCTTTCAGGTATTTCTGTACAGACTAAACCACTGTGTCCCTGTAAAAGCAAAAGGCATCAACCTTAGTTTGCTAAAGAAATTATCTTATTCCTCTCCGGACCCTCAGCAGGCTGACCTCAGGGCTGCACTTCTGGACTGAGATGCAAATTTTTCAACACTAAAAAACTAATTTGAGCTTATGATCCTTTTTCCTCCTCTTGATTAGTCCTCTAGTACAACAAGATTCAGTGCAATCCTTAGCTGGACCTACCACTGATTACATAATTGTGTTGAAAACTCGCTTAGAAAAAAAATCTTAAAACAATTTATAACAGTTTTCAAGGAGCTGTAAAATGACCTGGTCTCTACCACAGCCTCAGAGTGACACAGGAAATTATACTCAGTGATACTGTAAATATCATGGGTGTTTAAGAGAGGTGTCTGCACTGGATTTTACTGCAGCTATCCAAGTATCTGACAAAGCACAGTGAATGGCACTGATTAAATGCTGTCTTCAGCTATAGAAGTGAAAATTCAGTTGGGCATTTTTCTAACTGGTAGCACTAAGATAGCACAAAGATAGCTGATATTATGATTTTCCTGTTCTTTACATTAATGCACTAAAACACCAAAGTAAATTAAGAGAGATAAGTAAATTATCTCTCTTTCTAACAGAGATAAATAAAATCCAGGGTCTTTCTCATCATGACAGCTGACAGGCTGCAACTCAAACCTTTTAAAAAGCTGGAATCAGAACCTTTATCCCATAGTCACAATGAAACTTTCCATACTAAAGAGAAAGCTGGTTTTTAAAGAGATTTTCCTCTTTCAGGGTAAGCTCATGACTGCAACAAAACCCAGTGAGACCTGAAGCTCCCTGGAAGCATCAGCATTTTGTTTCCAACAGCATAAACCCCCCTCATCTCACCTCTGTGTTCACAGAGCATCAACACACTAAAGTCATGCAAAATCACACAAACATTCTCCCCATCCTCTTATGGGCCAAAGAGGGGGTGGTACCCAAAGTCCAGCAGTAATGATTCATGCCACATCACCCTCTGCACTCCTGGATGCTGCCTGCTCCTGGAATTTAACCCCATGTCTGACAGGAAACTGCAGCAGGAAAGCTTCACCTCCACAGCAAAGGTGCCAAGGGCAGCTCCTCCAGAGCCTACAGGTACAAGCAAGATCTCTCAAATTATTTCTGAATGAATTCTGTGCCCAGGACCTGTATTCGGAGCCCCATGGACTTAAGTCTGTTTTCACTTCAACTCCAGGAAGCTTCTGTCACTCTTTGGGGGCAGAGGAAACAGCAAAGAAAATGAAACTCTTCCAAGCAAACACAGTCTACATGAAAATGCCAGATGACTGCATTTCATTTCACACATAACCTGCTGATTACTTCAAGGGTTATAATGTGATTTGCTGTGATAACAGATTTTTTTCTATAATACCTGAGCAGTATTGAGAGCACCTAAATGCCAGGTTTATATAAAAAATGAAGTTCAGCCTATTTACCCACTGCAGTGTCCATGGTGAAATTGTGTGCTGCTCCACAGTTCTCAAAGTCCACACCTACAGGGTAGTGTATCTATCTTCATTTTAATTGCTATCAGACTTTTACTTTGATTACTTATCTCAAACTTACCCAAACCCAAGGTTATTCAGTTCCACTTTAAATTAAGTAATTGAGATAAAGAATTAATTGCAACATAATTAGATACTTATTGTCAGTTAAATACTAATTGAAGGTCTTACTTGAAACTAAATGCTACTGATTTTTTTAATGAAAAGGCAAACAAAAGTTAAAAAAATGCATCAGGATTGTTATTATTTTTAAGCAGCTACTTTGTACATTTTTCTGTGATATTCTTTCAAAAAACAACTTTATTTTAGAGTTTCCTCACAGAAATTACGTACTCATTGAGCACTGCTGATTTAAATAACAGGTATCTTCAAGTTACAAAAATTGCCTCTAAGGAAAGTACTTGCCCTGAAGAACTTTATGAAAATTAGACAGTATTATGATAATGAACAGAAAGAAGAAAAAAGTACAGTCAAGGTCTTCTAAGAAATAACTATACAATATGGACTCACTTCAGTGGAGTCTAACTGCTTAACTTGCTTAACCAAGCAGATGCAAAGATGCACATGGATGACTTTAAAGTGAAGGAAGGTAGCTTTAGACTAGATATTACAAAGAAATTCTTCCCTGTGAGGGTGGGCAGGCCCTGGCACTGGGTGCCCAGAGCAGCTGTGGCTGCCCCTGGATCCCTGGCAGTGTCCAAGGCCAGGCTGGATGGGGCTCTGAGCAACCTGGGATAGTGGAAGACGTGACCATGACAGGGGGTGGCACTGGATGAGCTTTCAAGTCCCTTCCGACCAAGGCCATTCCATGATTCTATGAAATAAAGGCAAAATATATTTACTGTATGAAAGAGTGAAGATTATTTCCCTTGGAATCACTCATGAAGTTACTCAAAACAATGAAGTTATGGACCAAGTGTACCTCTGGCAGCATTTGTTCTTTTCGTGTGTCAAGAATAATACAAACCATGCCATTCTGTTTGGCTTTTATGCCTGTGTAACAAATCAAAGTTATTATATATAATCCATAAAATATTGTTGTTTCAATAATTCTCTTCAGAGACAGATATCAATGTATTTTTAAAAACACCTACAAAGATATCGTTACCATTTTTTTTACAGGGAAAATGAGAATTTGAACAACTTATATGTTATTCAACAGACTAAGGATACATTAATTGAGAGCAAAATGATTCTGAGATTTAATCTAGCACATTATTCACTAATTTACTTAATCACATTTGAGTGAAAGGACACTCCAGATTTATTGGTTTATTGTGGTCCACAAAGCAACAACATATTTACACCCAGAAGTCCTTGTTATTTCTCTTGTCTACTTTGGAATTGAAAACACTTATTCACATTAAGCTTGCAGAATGCAGATTGGTGCCTGGGCAGATCTCATCTGGGTCACAGTAATAAAGTTCATGGCTCTGCTACAGAGTTAATTGCCTGCTGCATCTGGCATTTCTGATCTAAGTCAAGAACAATTCCAGGACCAAGGTGCCTAACAACCAGTTTGATCCCATTCAGGAGTCTCAGCCTTTGATTTTGTGCACATTATCAAAGCAATACTCAGCAGAAGGCACCTAGATTTCAGGTTTGGATTTCAGCTTCTTTCTGACCTGATATAAATCCATAAGCTTTTCACAGAAAAGGGTGCACACATCCATCAAATGGAGTAAGAATCTGGATGAATCAGACATCAGTGGCTTGCTGGATGCCCCCAGCTGTGTGCCTGTCCCTGCCAGCAATGTGCAGTGGGGTGTCAGAATGCCCAAAATCACAGCTTAATCATCACATGGGGAAAGGACAGGAAATCTACACTCTGCTGGCACCAAGGGCCTCCTGCTAGCAAGGCAGCAATCTGCTTATGCCAAAGATGAGGATGATCAAACTTGGAGGCAAACAAAGAGGACTTTACAGGAAGCACTGCTGGGCAATATGCAATAACAGCTCCCGAGTCAGAAAAAACTCCAAATATCCTAGGCTATCCAGGGTGGTGAGACAGTGCACAATAATGTGATAGAGAACTTCAGAGGATAGAAAGTTTTTATCAAAAATACCTGTCCACCCCTTTCTAGATGACTTTCAGCACCAGACTGCAATTAAATTCTAAAGCTTTATTCTATTTCCCCACTCAGATATAGGCATGCCATTTGTCTCAAAAAAAAAATCCAAATTATTCTTTTTCCACATCAGTAGTCTTCAAGTATTAAAAAATAAATTCTGACTGCAAGATAGTAAATTTTTTCCCCAGATATGTCCAATATCAAATTAATAATATTTCTATTAGCATATTTTATAGTGCCTCTCCAACCATAGAAAGACAAGAGACAAAGCCTAATGGAGCAAACATAATGCAAAATTCTTCACAGCACATTACTTACAAGTTTTTAAAAGCAAATGAAATTGGCTTTTGCCCTCTTCCCTCCCACAAAGCACTTCAGAAATAACCATAACCTGAGACACCTCAAAACTGTATAGATCCAAATGGAGAGAGAAAACAAACAAATACCACAAAACATTGAAAAATCTTCCTATCCTTATATTCCCAGAATTGTAGTTGTTGGGTAGTGCCTTGCAGCACCATTTTAAAAGCAAAGAACTCACAAAAACCACAGTGTAGACTCCTGACAAATGAACAACTACCCACAGCATAATATTGTTGCAGATCACTACATCTGCACACACACAGAAATCCAAGCTGACTGAAAAACTTCATCAGGAGATCTCAAGGTCAGTCCCTGATTTTACTCAGTCCTTGTTCAATCAAGTTTTCAACAGACTCCCAAAAATAACGCTCAGGTCTTTAGGATCTGGTTCTGCCTGGTACCTAAATTTAAATCCTAAAGTTACCAGGATTCACCTCAGTCACCTCAAGAACCAGAAAAATTCTGCTTCATTCGTGTCTTGTCCCTGATGCTGGGGTTAGGGATTCCTGTAAAGAATTCAAAGTATCCCCTACTCTCTTTCAGTTTTTACATTCAACAGGAAACAAAACCATGAAAATTAATCTCAGCTCTAAGTTGCCCTTTTTCTTTCCTTCAGTGGGAAATTGGAGCAAAAAACCTGTACCTTTCACTTCATTTTGTAAGATAAAAACAAGAAGTTGCACAGATGGCCACAATCTGCAGAAAAACTGAGTCCCAGGCCAAGAAGTCAGACAAAAATGTGACAACAGTGGAAATGCAGCCCCCTTTGCTCTGGAGCGTCAAAGACACCAACAAATATTCTCTCCTGACCTTTGCAGCTTCTAGAAGACATCTGAAGTACGTGGTTCATTTGTTACAGGTTATGATGAAACTGATAAAATGAGGAAATGAAAAAAGACAACTGATTGATGATCTGACTTAAGTGGCACAATCAGCTTGCAGTGGCCAAACTATTTTAGAGCTGAGCTTATTACAAAAGACTCTGGCTTAATAACTACACTTTGAAGATACACAAATAGGATCTAAAAATATCTCTTTTTTTTTTTTTTCATTTAAATCAAGTAAGGAGCAAAGTCAGTGGTTTTGAGTTTTTTTCCCCTTGATGTATATCTTGATGGAAATCTAAAACTTGAAGGTTGCATTAAATTAAGCAAACAGGTTGAAGTTTCCTTCTACCTTGAAAATCAGCCAGTTCATCTCAGACTCTGTTTGCACCTCTAGACTGAAATCTGGAGTTGCAAGAGGTGAGGATGACAGGAATAAACAAATGCTGCTGCCTTTTTCCCCCTCCATTTCACCCTAAGGGATTTCAGGGGGATGGGATGTGGAACAAACCAAAAAAACCCAACAGGACTATAATGGCATATTCCTAAAAATTGAGTCGAAGCACTCATTTCTGGGCAAACACTATAAAGGAGGGCTGAGGATGGAGAGAGCAAAAAGAGAAAAAAGTACTATTTCTCTGTTAAAATTGAATTGAACCTCAAAACCCTACCACAGTCAATGTTGTAGCAGTGATCAAGCTGACCAAAATGTAGATTAATAAACCACATGCTTCATCCTAGAATCCTTAAGGGAGGAACATTAAGCTATTATATCCATTAATTAGTTCGTGATTGATGAAATTTAACTGTTCCTCATAAGAAGACAGGAATTATGGGAGATAAAAGCACTGTTGGTCCTTACATAGTACTGTGATAACTTAATGTGATTTAAATTTCCTGCACTTGGCTAAAATCAGAGGTTCATCCAACCACACATGGAATAAATACTAATTTCAAGATTTCAAAAAGGAAAAACCTTAAAGTGAGGAATCAGCTTGTTCAATGACAGTTTCCTTGTGTGAAAAGGAGATCCACTACCAACTACTCAGCTGTGTGTTCTTACAGGAAAAATACATCCATCTCTACAAAAAGGAATTCAAATTCACTGACAATAAGCAACTTTGAGGTGAGGAGGAAAAAAAAAAAGAAATTAGTTCAGTGTGACTTTAGAGACTGGCAAACATTATGCTCTTGTTCTGTCCACCAAGACCATTTTAATATCTCACTGACATTTGCCTACTGAAACATTTTCTATAGCTGACATTTTCTCAAACACCACGAACCTTACCTTGGTGGAGGCACAGTTTCTCTGGCAGGATTGTAATAGGATGACACAGCTGTTGCCATTTACAGATATAAATACAATTGACTGTTATAAAGGAGTAGAAGCTCTCTTGAGCATGCAGAAAGAAAAGTTTTTTTTAAAAAACCCAGTAATTCCTTTTCAGAGGAACTTTCAATTTCAAGCATTTGTCACACTTCTACTTCAAACACACAATGCAGAGCTAAGGCACAGTAAGAAAATAGCATCTAATCCTTCTACAACTTACTCAGAAATGCAAATAGACTTAACAGGGGGTTTTAACAAAGTAAGAAATGTGATTAAAATATATTTCTCGGTTCGTGAACTTCAGTTAAAAAAGCACATTAAAAACTGAAAAGCCAAACTGCTCACAAGTTAAAACACTGCACTCCCTCAAGGATTTTCTTCTCCAAAATCTTTCTGCAGTCCCAGAGGTTTGTGGGCAGTTCTAAAAGTCTCTGAAGCAGATCAAAAGACCTCATAGACTTGTAACTATTCCAAAACACTGTAGGGCATGTGCAAGGGGAAACACTTCAGTGCTGGGCTCTGTGCATGGACACAGCAGAAGACCAACTTCACCCTAAGCAGCTTTAACAGAAATACAGGGAAAGCAGGTAAAAGCCACCTAAAGGTAAGGGCTATGACATAAAGCTTTTCTTCAAGAAGGTTCCAGAAAAAGTTTCTGATCTCACAGCCACGTGATTCCTTACAATACCACACCTCTTCTAGCTGACCAGATTGTTTTCAGAATATAGAATAGCTTTCACCCACCTCAATACAAATTGCATTTAATTTTAAGCTCAGATTTAAGGGAAAACTTCTGTAGAGTCTTTGCTCAGCTACTGCAAAGCCAAATTGGAGCCAGGCAGCAAACAAAGTGAAAATTAAAGTAAAGAGCGAGAATTTAAGTTAAATTAGAAATAATAGATAATACCTAGATACATCTTGTGGTAATAGCTTCAGTAGTTGTGGAATTATTTTTAATTCAAACAGATTTACTCATTTTTTCCTCATATTTTGTCTTTTGGTTTTTTTCATGTTCTTTTCCAATAGGGAAAAGGAAGATAACAAAGTAACACATTTATACAGCAGTCTGGGGAAAAGAGACTCTCTTCAGAGAAAGTAACAACCACAGAAATGACATTTTCATAGATTTGAAGAATACATAAACAGCTACTTCTTCTTCAAAATCTCTACAGACCTTGCTCTTGAGGTGAGAAAACTGAGATCTTTCCTTTAAGTTTTAGAGCCACCTCTTAGTATCAAACACCTTTTATGTCAAAGAGCATAAATATGTCAGGCTGAAAATATCCAGCAGACTCCTCCTCTATTTCTTGTCCTCATTGTCACTGTCACATGCAGTCTCTGCCAATGTCACAAGTGATATCTGATTCTGAGGCAGCAAATTTAGATCTTAGAGGATGTCACTGAAGAGAGAGATATCCACAAAAGACAGATTTTTCTTTGTGCTCAGAGGAACAGGTCTTCGAGCTCAACATCTCAAAACTACACAATTTTCTAGAAAGTTGCATGTTAACCTTATGTCTAGGAGAAGAAAGGAAGCGGGGGGGGAAAAAAAAGAGAAGCTCCTTTTTCAGGTACAAACAATGACTGGTCAAGCAGAAAGATGGTGAAATGAGCAATTAAAGCCAAGTGACTCTTAAGAAATCTTCATAACAGGCATTTTAAAATATAAAATTTGATAAGTAACATTTGGAAACCATTGATCAGCTCTGTTATGGACTATCTTACCATTAGATACAAAAAATAGTTAATCTGATGATGTTATAATACTAGAGATACCAGGAAAAAAGAACAAAATACATATATAAAAATTTAAATCTAAAATCCCTCTTGCCATTCAAAGTAAGGTTGCTCATTTTCATTTCAAAACGCACATACCAAGTAGCTCTGGCTTTCTTGTATTATACCAAGACACCAAACTCACACATTTTTAGCACATGAAGTAGCAAGAATATCTTGACATACAACTATTGAAATTTATCACCCCTTAAGAAAAATAATTCTAAACTCTCTTTTTCTATGTAATTCAGTATTTAGAACAGCATTTTTAGCATTTATTCACTGCTTATTCAGAGCAGACCTTACATATACACACGCTTTCTCACATCACACCTACAGTTTGTGTAAAGCTTTTGTTCCCCAAAAATTGCAGAAAAAGATGAAAGGTGATATTTAACTTGCTAAAATAAATCACATCACTCCAAAGAACATCCCCTTTGCTGTTTGCATGTGTTCCAGAGCAATGTCAGGCTTATTTAAAACCCCCCAAATAGTCTGGGCTTCGCACTGATCACTGCCCCCTCCAAACAGGACACAAGTAGCCCAGAGCTGTGTCCTGCTCTGCCTGCCGAGGCACTGCTGCTGCTTTGTGGTGCTCAGTCCCACAAGGATAACAATGCCCACACTGCAGCCCTCTGGCACAGGAACAGGATGAGAATGCAAGAGGAGAACACAGACACATGAAATTATTCTCACATTCTGAGAGACTGGAGAGAAAAATCCAGAATGTGACAGGCACACCTGCTGAGTTGTTCTAAAAAAAATCTAGCAG
>VYZP01057332.1:755-22489 GCA_013400635.1 Hypocryptadius cinnamomeus | reverse complement strand
ATTGCTTCTTACATCGTAAGTACAACTAAAGTGTGCTCGTAAATGTCTTATTTTTTTTTGTAAGTCAGGAGACTTAAAAGTACCATAAGAACCAATGCAGAAGGAAGGAAAGAGAAGAAAAAATAAAAGCAGGAGTATCTCTAAAGTTTGTGAAAACAGCTCGTACATGTTGAATGTACTTTGCAGTGGAAACTATACCTCAGAAAAACAAATGCACCTGTGTGGGTAGTTTGTTATTCATTTTGCGTTTAAGACTTTGTATAGAATTCCTGACTTGTACCAATCTGTAACATCACTTCTCTTTTTATATAGTCTGCAAGAAAACGACGTTGTTTTCTACTATTGTTTATGTGTTACACTTTCTCAGTTTGTGCATGGAGAATGGGATGTATTTTTCCATAAAAAATCCTGGTTATTCATCAGACTTGCTTCATTTTCCACTAGGGAGAATGAACACTCGTGGAGAGTTTATTCTGCTACATTATACTTTCTAGCCACATTAGTTGTACTTGGTTATTTGAACAATTGTTTCAGAGAGTTGAGTTTTAGAAATTGTGATGTCCTTTCCCCTGAACTGCTTTTATGTCGCCCCATTGTTTTGGGCCAACAAGCTGACAAGAGCTTAGCAGTGATGTTGGCTTTCACTTGCAAAGTGTGAAGAGATTCTGAAGTGCTACTTGAGACAATTATTCTGGACTGAGAGTTAAATGTAAAGGGGAAACTAACAGCCAAATATGAAGTGGTTTCAACTTGTAGCAGTATACTGTGATGCCCTCTATACCAAATTAATTTTCGCTTTTGACTTAGCTGTCCATTTGCATGTTCCACTGTGAGTGCGCATGCATGTTCATTTGGGAATCCTTGTGCTTTGTCAGCAGCTCCTCATCCAGCACACATGCAATCTGCCTGTGTTTGTACTCCACACTGAAGGCTTTGCACAGTGCTGCTGCTTTTTCATATCCCTTGGTTGCCTTTCAGTTTGGGGAGGAATTGGAGTTGTTCTCAGATGGTGGGGAGGGGGGAAGCTTTTCATGTTCCTGGTTCCTGTAGTACTTGAGCATTTTGGAGTTAGGTCTGTTAGTTTCACTTTCTCCTTATATTCTGCTGACAGGCCTTGCTAGAAAATGCAAAATAAAAAATAAAAGGAAGCTGTTACTTCTGCATAATGTTCAGGAACAGTAAGTTTCTGGAGTAAGCTGTTGCCTTGACCAGCCAGCTTCAACACAGTGTGTTCTGTGAAGCTGTAGGTCTTGTGGTGTCTTACTTGCCTGGACACTCATTCCAAGAAGTGCTGTGTGCAGCCCTAGTCTGTAGGACAGGGAAGTGAAGCTGTAAGCTGATTGTTAGCGATTGGTTTGTCTGGCAGGGGTTTTAGGAGTTCTTGACACTCTCAATAGTCTAGCAGAGAGATTGGGGGCCAATTTTGATTCTGAAGTCAACAAAAAAGCATTGTCTGGACATAGTGAGGACAGACTTACTCTAGCAGCACCTCTGAAGACTTGAGATATTTGTGCTGCAGTGATTTTAGGCATTTTTCTCAATGATTTTATAAACTTTTAGTTTTTCAGTAGAGATGGTTGCTCCTCTAAAACACACATATATTTCACTACTCTATTTCAGCAGTCTTTGTAGATTTGCCTTTCATGGTCATTTTTGCAGACTGATAGAAGTAGAACTGAAAGGTTTTGCTGACTACCCATTGGGTACCTGCTACTTTACCAGACCACAGTTTTGAGGCACCAGTTCTGAGAGTTTTTTATGTAAGTGCTGTGAAGAATGGGTTCACAGTCTTGGACTTTCTGACATGTTCTTGGGTGGCAGGTTTAGCCAGTGAGGATGTCCAGAGCCGTGTCACTGCTGGAAAGACCTCAGTTCTCATACCAGCAGCATCCTTTTAAGCCAAAAGCACTGTGCCTCCTTTCTCTGAGTTCATAATCTTGAGATAGAAGACAAAATGTTTATACTAAAAGATTACCTAAGTTCTTGTTGCTGGTGACTTTTGATATGTCCCTTAAGCAAGTTGGAGTTCTTTCCAAAGTGGTGTATATGTCCAAGGCTTTATTTAAACTGTGCCTCCTAATTAAAAGTGCCCAAACTTGAAATCATCCCTTCAGGATTTCGGGGCCATGACAGAAAGAGGGATGCATAGCACTTTCACTGTGGAAGCATTCAGGACTTACCTTTGTGTCAGATGGAGGGTGCAATGGCAGGCTATGACAGTGACAAGTGCTCTTTGTGACAGCCTGTGCAGCTCATTCATTGGCACTGATGATGGCGTGTTTGATATGGAACCAGTGCAAAGAGATCTCTTGGTCTTCGCTGAGTGAGCTCAACACTGGACCCTGAATGTAGCAAACTGATGCTTCAGTTGTCACTCCCTGAAAACATACCCAAATTCCACTGCAACAATGACTGCTCACTGCTTTGGATGCATTGCTTCCTTTTCCTTTTGTCTGTAGTTACACCAAGGAAAGAGGATTGTTTTCTGTCTGCGTGTCTGTCTGTCTGCGTGTCTGTCTAGAGCACGGAATCTTTTTGTTAAAAACCGAGAGAGTTGGTTGTTTGGCCTCTTTGTTTTCTGTGAAATCTTAAGACTGCTGGTCAAAATTCACCCAGCTCATTGCTTGGAATAAGAAACTCATAAAAAAAAGTTAAAAAGAATGCTTTGGTTATTGGAAGGCTGCAGTAGCAATTTTCAGTGTCTCTGCAACAATTTTAACTTTTATTACATTTTGACAGTTGCCTCTATGTTCTGTTTCATGCACTTGCCAAGTGCTGTGGGATGGTGTCCTGGCTTCTGCAGATGACAATTTTGATGAATTACTTTGGTAATGTGGTGGGCTACAGTGATCACATTGGTACTTTGAAAGGTGTAAATCTCTGGAGAAGGCATAGAGAACTAAAAAAATAAACCAAACTGGAATTCTATTAGGTCTGCTTTTGCTTTTTGTATTTCCCCCTCTTAGATTCCATTTTTGTTAAGATTAGCCTTATTTTGTGGAGTTTCCAATCTTTGTTCTAGAACATTTGAGTTAAATATAGGAAAAGTTATCATTAGATTTTTAACGTGTCAAGTCCCCTTGACGACCTGGCAATCCCTTTATGTGCAGGTGATGACATAACTGAAAAAACTTGTGTACCGACTTCATTTGCTGACAGCAAGGAATTATGCCTAAATGTCTGGACTAACAAAGAATTTAGAAGAAGGAAAAATATCAGGTAGGGAGAATTTCCCAAATAGCTTGACTATGAAGCAAATGTACATTTCAGGCTAAACTGTTGCCTGTGTACTTTCACGTTATTGAAAATGAGAGTTGAGCCCATTGGGGATGAGACAGATAATAAATCTCAAAGACAGAAAACATGCTCAGGAATACCATGTTAGAATGATTTCTCTTAAGAAAATCATTAAAGAAATACAGACTTTAGGAAATTCTACCAAGTTTTCTATGATTTTTCTTTAGAAAAAGATTATTAAAAAAATTCATAATACAGCTGTGCAAATAGTTTTATTCTTATCCTGGGTTCTTTCTTTATAACAAGTCTTCCCAAAAAATACCTCACAATAGAGGGCGGTAGATTTTCTACTGTAGTTGTCTTTACTGTACCGTGTTGGGTGTTTTTTAAATAGTTGAACACAAGATGATCCTCATTTTAAGTATCCGATGTAGCCTATTTTTGAGGTCACCTGACTCTAAAAATAACAAAGGTTGGTTTGTTTCATTATATTACAAGTTAATTTCTTAATTTTCTAAAGGAAAGCAGTTTTTTTAAAAAAAATACTAATTTTAGGACCTTGCACAAATGAATTTGTGAGAGAAATGATCTGCAAGTGACATGTAGAAAGAATACCTTTGATTTCTGTACATTGCAGCAGTCTGGTATAGATCATGGCTTGCAAATTTTTTAATGTTCTTTTGCATTGCTGAAAAATTATTTTCCTTGTGTTATGAAGAGAAGGTAAAACAGTTAAGTAGAAAGAAACCTTGAATGAAATGGTATACTGTGCAAAATTGAAGATGCAGTGTTGAAAAACATGGGAATTTTCCCCCCCCACTTTTGGGTAAAGGGCTCCCATCATCTCATTGTTTATTGAAAAATGGAAAAAGGTGAAATAACTTGGCATTAAATAGCATGGTTTCTTTGTTTTTGTAACAAAGTGTAACATATTTTATCTACAGAATATATGAACACTTGAAGGATACGTGAAACATAAGAAGTGGTGTAGCAACAAAAGCTTTTAACTGTAATCTGGGGGAAGAAAGAGCACTAATGGCAACAATATACATAAATTACATTCCTATGCTTGCTTGTAAATAATTTTTACATATCTATATGCCCATATATAGCAAATTAAAGGCTTTTTTGTGTTTCCAGATTTATAAAATATAGTGTATTTTCCTGGAGAAAGGGATGTAATATTTACTTATTGTTACTTTCATTTTCTTTATACCATTTTAAGAAAGCCTTGGAAGAGTACATTGCTTTCCTGGGGGGTTCCCATCTGCTGCTATCATTAATACAGGCACAATATTATAGAATTTATTATTTGATTTTTCAACTCACCCTCCTTTGTGGGAAGGAAACATGAAGTGTTTCCAAGGTTCCTAGATGGAACTGGTCACCCTTCCCACTGCTGCCAGAACAGGTGTTTGCAGAGCTATGCTGCAAACCAGACCACTGAAATGAAGTTTGCTGTTAAAAGCTTGTCTGGGAAGACATGAGCTCTGCCCACATACTTTAGCAGGAAAGGAAGAGCATTTAAAAAGTTGAGTCTTTAAAGCTTAGTGGACAGAGAGAGAGAAGCCTTAAGCATGATCTGGAAGTAAAATGAATAGCAAATGGCTTAATGAAGGAGATGTGTGAAGTGGTGGTGTGGAACAGCCCTTTTAGATTAATATGGGTAGGAGGGGAGGGATTTCTTCTTTAATTTTGAACATATCAGCACTTTTTATTCACTGAGTTTTTATAACCTTCACTGTAAGTTACTGTTACCCAACTGCAGCTGCAGTAAAACTGCAGCATAAGTGCTTGTGCATAGCTTGGAAATTGCACATTTTAAGTTGAACATCTTTTCTGGGCCTTCATGGAGCATTAGCAAACAGACAGCTAGCACTGAGTACTCTCTACTTTTATAAATTTTTGTCCATTCTTTATTTCTGTTCCTTGCAGTTCTGTCTGCCACTGTTTACACATTTAGAGAGAAAAAGTATTTTTTGATATCTATCTCTTTAAAAAACAAAGTATTTTTTCCTTGAGCACAGATGAGTTGTTTTAAAAAAGACAATTGCGGTAAACTAATGATAGTATCTCAGAAAGCTCCTAATATAATCTGGGAGCGTGAATGTAGGAGTTTTGGTGAGAGTCTAGTGGCAGGTTTTCCAGGTTTCAGAAAAGCTCTGTAAGGGGTACAGAGGAGTTCCCAAGACTTCCAGCAAAACTGTGAAAAGTCAGTCTCCCTGAAAACACCCTGCTGGGAGACAGGGGTTGCCTGGGAGGAGAGCTGGCTGTAGCAAAGAGAGTGGGTAGGAAACTCTGCCCTCCTGTTATCGAGGTGCTCGTGTTGCATGTGTAACATACCCAGTTCTGCTCCTTTCTGAGCCACTGCTCTGCAGCTTTGTCAGAGCTGTACAGAGTCCCTCAGATACAGCACCTGACACTTCTCTGCAAGGTGCAGACTTGGCTCACTTATCCAGAGTGACTGTGCAATGCTAACTTGTTTTTACCCTGCAGCTGGGATACAGGAACTGAATTCTTGTATCCTGCCAGCTTAGCTGGAGTGCTGATAAACTAATAGAGCAAAAATGCTTATGTGTCCTTCTCACTGATGCAAATGTGAAGTGGGTCCTATTACCTTTCCAAAGTGTGCATGGGGTGGGATTTCTGACAAGATAGAAATTTAACAACTTGAATCTTACACATTGAAGAGCTGATCATTAATAGGAGAAGCCCTGAATAATTCTGTTTAACATGACAATAAAGTAAAGCCTGTTCTTTTGTTGGAAAGGGTGATACACCAAATCTTCCTTGATACATGAAACAAATGTGATGATTGTCTTTGTTGATGTAAAAGGGAATAATGGCTTTCAAGTGGAAGAGCATATGTTTACATTTGATGTAAGGAAGACATTCTTCACCATGAGGGAAGTGAGACACTGGAATTGGTTGCCCAGAGAAGCTGTGGCTGCCTCATCCCTGACAATGTTCAAGGCCAGGCTAGATGGAGTTGAATCAGCCTGGTCTAGTGGAAGGTGTCCCTGCTCATGGCAGAGAGGAGTTGATTTTTAAGGTCCCTTCCAACCCAAACCATTCCATGATATGTGAAACTTACTTACGTGCTGTCTCTGTGTATTTAAGTGGTAAGTCATATGTCACTACATGGGGTTTACTTTATTATTTATTTATTCCATTTGTTAGTATTTTATTCTGGTTTTAATAAAGTCTTGGTAACCTCGTGTTTTGGGTACAGTTTGAGGTTACATATTTAATGTATTTTTATATGAAAACTTAAAAATGTGATGTTTTGATTCAACAGCATTCCATGCAACTCCCAATACTTATAAGCGAAAGAATACAGAAACAGCATTAGATAATAAGCCTTGTGGACCTCACTGTTATCAGCATTTGGTAAGATAATTTTATGTGTCACAATTCACTGAGTGCTAGTGCTGGCTGCAGTATAGGGGGACACTTGAACTAAGGGCATGCTGGATCCTAGGATAGTGCATCTCCTTGTGGGTCATTTGCAGTCAAGCCTGCTGCTGCGAGGGAAAAAGCTTAACTTCCAACCATCTTAAGTAGGAATACTTGTAGATGTAGCCTAAGATATTTGTAGGGAAGAAATATTACTATCCCCTAAAAATGGTGTTGCTGCTATTCTGTCCAAGCTAGTCAAGGAACTGCAGACTTCACTCTCTTGTAAATTGTATCACAACTGAAAATTATAAAGGTTTTTTTTTAGTTTGCCAAAGGCTGATTCCATCTGGGACTTGTGCTCTTAAGAAGCAATAGGATGGAATTAATAAGGTGAAATATTTAATAATGTAATTCCAAAACTCTCTCATAATTCGCCTAAATGTTTTAGTATGAGAAACTGCAATTTTCCCATCTGAAAACTTGCTACACTTTATCATACCCCTTTTCACTAGAAAACAAGTTACCAATGCTTGCATTTTAAAAAATGCAGCACACATATTGTCTGTGTGCCATGTGCAAGAAGAGTTCTCATATTTTTATGGGTGTTTTCCGTGGGAATTTCTAATTTATTTCTGTCATCTGGGAAAACAGAAAATTACTACTGAATTATTTTTCTCTTGGCAGCCAAAGTAAAAGGTGAACCGAAATACTAACACGAGTACTTTGTAAGTGTAGATTTTTTTCATGGTAGCATCAAAAGTACTCGTGATCGCGGTTGGAGTGCCTTTAACTGGAACTTGGTGCACGTGATTATTTTGTAGAACAGTGGGAAGTTGAAGGTGTTCTCCCACAAGTGGAAGAACACTGCAAACCGTGATGTTTTGTGTTCAGGAGGGCGCGAAGGAGTTTGCGGCCGCCCTGACCGCGGAGCGCATCAAGACCCCGCCGAAGCGCCCCGGCGGGCGCCGCAGGGGGCGGCTGCCCAACAACACCAGCAGGCCCAGCACGCCCACCATCAACGTGCTGGAGTCCAAGGACACCGACAGCGATCGAGAGGCCGGCACTGAGACCGGCGGGGAGAACAACGACAAAGAGGAGGAAGAGAAGAAGGATGAAACATCCAGTTCCTCTGGTAAGGCCGGGCGGCGCTGCTTCATTCAACGAGCTGCGGTGCTTGAGAGGATGAACAAAACCAAAACGACAAAAAAACCAACGCAACAAAAGCAACAGAAAGCCAAAACAAGTCAAGCCATTTTTAATCCTAGAAAATTCATGCCGTTTCTAATCCTAGAAAATGTGTGTTTGGAATGTGTGGAACAGAGTGAAAAGGCAGAATAATAATATGAGTTGAGTCAAACTGTAAGAGAATGTCTGCATTGTGTTAATTTATGTGCAGGTCATTAATTTGAGTAGCTGCTGTTAGCTTCTGTAAGAGGCATCTGAAAAGTGCTTTTTTTTCTGGCACTTAGGAAACAACAAAAAACCTGGGATATTTTTTAACTGCAGTTAATCATAATGTGAAGGGCAAAGTAAATTTTGATACGTAGCCTTACTCTCAATTATTTATTACAGAAGCAAATTCTAGGTGTCAAACACCAATAAAGATGAAGCCAAATATTGAGCCTCCAGAGAATGTGGAATGGAGTGGTGCAGAAGCTTCAATGTTTAGAGTTCTTATTGGCACCTACTACGACAACTTCTGTGCAATTGCCAGACTGATTGGGACCAAAACGTGCAGGCAGGTAAGAAGGGAAGCTACTTGCTAAGGGTCATAGGATTTTACTTTTAAAGCTAAAATATACAAATACTAGTATTGATTACTAAAAGGGAAAAGTAATTAATTTTCTTGGTTTTCCCAAGAATGCTATGGTCCAGAATTCATACCACAAATACATAGAAGTTAGTTTTAAAACTGTTTTTAAATTAAATTTACAGGAGGTTTAAATTAGATTATCAGTTCTTAAATGACAAAAATAATCAACTTTAAATGTATTGAAAAGAGACTATGACTGGATATAATCTGTAAGTTGTTGGTTGGAGGAAATCATACTAACTTAGAATATGAGCAACTTTGTACTAGTGAGAGATTTATCGTGGATGTGTTATGGTATCTCTTGTTAGGTGTATGAGTTTAGAGTAAAGGAATCTAGTATTATTGCACCAGTCCCTGCTGAAGATGTTGATACTCCTCCCAGAAAGAAGAAAAGGAAACACAGGTAAATCTGTTACTAAATACCCTTAGCATAACAATAAATTGGAGATACAGGGGATCAGAACAGAACAGTGTTTTGGAGGAAAAGTTGTGCAACTCTTCTTTTGCTTCCAAAACCAAAAGTTGCAGCAATAAAACAAAATGGTGTTTTAGTTTCAGACAAAATCTTACTGCATTGACAACTATAACCTTCCTCTTCGCTTTCCCTTTCTTTTTAAGCTCTTTAACAGCCAGTTTTTGTAGGTGTATTGATGCAAGCAGTCAAAACCCTGTTTAGATTAGAAATCACCTATGCAGCTTGTTGCAACATTCAAGATAGTGTGGTATAATTATTTTTTACAGCGATAAACATTAAATTCAGAAGTGTTTCAATAGGATTGAGTAATGATTATATGGTATTTTAAAATTAAAACTTATGTTTTTTTAATGATGAAGTGCATTCTAGCAAGCTTCAGATAGCAAGCTAGTAGGATTGCCTTCTTTAGGAGAGACTATTCCTTTGTAGCACCGCAGTTTCATTAGCACCTAGAACACCAACTAAAGAACCAGGTTAACAAGTTGTTATTTGAAGTGAAGCTGCAATGAAGAACAGACGATTATTTGACACAATTTCTGTTGAAATTGCAAAACTTGGTGGCTACTGTCTGTCAGTGAAATGCATTTTTCTTTGAGAATCCTGAGGATTGGAGAATGCAGCTCTGCATTGATTATTTTTATTCTGAGAGATAAGAACCTAGGAGATTAAAAGCTGACTGAAAATTAGCAAAAGCATTTCTTTAGCAAGCAATAAGTCCCTTTTTTCCCATATAATTTCCTATTTGTCCCTTTAACTTCCCTTATTTTCCCTCAAGTTTGTCCTTCCAGTTCTTCTTGCTTCTGTCTTAGCTTGTCTACTTATTATTTCCAGGCCTAGTGAAATTCCTGAACTGGTTCAAAGATCCTGTTGACGTGGAGTAGGATATTTCTGCTTTGTAGCATAGAGGCAGGCAACGTGAGCTGGGAAAAGATTGAGTGAGCATCTGGAAAAGATTTGTTCTCAGCAAGAGCTATTGATTTTAATGCTCTTGGCACAGTTTTCAAGTGTTTGGGCATTTGGTGGGCTTGGCTGTTTAAATTTAGGTTATTAACTGTGGTGCAAGTTTGGAATATGTAGCTGAGAATTAGCTTGCTGTCAGATTCACACAAATTGCTGTAAAAATGGTGCCACTACATCTATTTAAAAGAGCAGCTAAAAGGCTCAAATGTATTTTTGCAGCTGAAATGGATTGTATGATTACCAGGTTGACATTGTTTTGGAGGAATTCTCAGACTTTTTTTAGTTTAGGAGTTGTTTTTTTTCCCCCAAGTAAATGAAAGCACACTCCATTGCATGGGGTTTCTTGACTTTATTTACTTTTTTATTAGTTGCCAATATAAAAACTTTATTGGTAGCAATTTAGTTTTGAAATGCCCTTTAGTTCTTTAAACTCTCATTGAAGGAAGGAGATAATTTTATGAATATAATGTCCCAGAATATGTGGCAATCAAGCTGTCTCCATTCTTCTATGGCAGTAGCCTTTTTAAAAGGGAAAGCAGTTTAGCCTGCCTACATCCTGCTGTAACTTGAACACTCTGCAGATCTCCCACAACCAGCAACTGGGACAACCATCTGGAAATCTTCCTCTGTTTCTTGCCTTTCTTTTAGTTGAGTTTACTCACTCTTAGAGTAAATCCAGTCCTAGAGCCAGGAAAGCTCTTCCTTTCCTTTTGCCCTTTTCCATTGCAGGGCTTTTACCTGTCTGCAGGTTTTCCATGTGTCCATGTGGCTTTGAGCTAAAGCAGCAGCAAAAAGCTGCTTTTGCTGGCCTCTTATAACCAATTTGAGAGCAGATAAAGTTTCTTTCTTGCAAGACTTTGCCTATTTCCCATATCATCTTGGTGCCCTATGGGCATACTGAGCAACTAGCTGGCAAGACTGCACCCCTCTTGGATAATGAAATGTCTTGTCTCCCTCCTTCCTGTATCATTTTTGTTAAGGTATCTGTAATAAAGCTGATCAGTGGGAGAAGTCAACTTCTAATATAGTTGCTTTTTGGAGAACCAGTAAGTGCCAGAGCCTGGCCTGTGTATCAGATTAACCTGTTATTTTCAGAAAACTCTGCCTTGATGAGAAGTGAGTACTTTGCATAGAAGCCAGTAAAAAACCTGAATGAAGAAAGAATTCTGAAAAGCATGGGTGTATGCTGGAGGGAGAGTGTACTTCAGTACTGTTAATTCTTTCATGTGTATGTTTTTCTTCCATTGCTGGGAGCTGAGTTGAATTTGCTTTAACTAATCAGCATTCCTTCCTCTATTTTGGTACTGATTTTAAGGCCATATAAAGCTGCTGCTTTGTTCTTTTGGTTTTCCTCTTCTCCCTCATTCCCTATTCAGAGGCCACTTAGTAATTTTATTTGAAAATATTTCCCCCCCCCCTTGCCACTTTCTTATTTTCCTCCTCCTTCTGCTGGACTGCTGTTCATTGCATGTGTTTGAATAACTTATGTAGTTCTGCCAAGAGTTCAGGATGCCTTTTTGTAGGAATTTAAAGTCTCACGGTTATCAGGCAAAAGGTGCAGCTGAGGCCTTGGCACAGATATTCTTATGTGCTACCTGGATGGAAGGCTGTCTTGGAGTGGTGGGGAGGCTGTGGATAAGATGATCTGGGAGACTGAAGTCTTTGAGTGATGCCAGAAAATCAAACACTGCAAAGACTCAACTACATATTTGACATAATTGGCATGTATTTTGAATTTTTAGTGCTTTTTCTGGTAGCAGAGTATCCCTGTGCAAAGCAAGAAATGCTGGAGCAGCTTCTTCCAAAGAGTTTTTTTAGTGCTGGGTTGGCTGACACTGCTGCTGCCTAAAACCACTGGCAAAGTTTAGAAGTCTAGGAGGTTGTTAGGAGAGAAAACAGTATCTTTGACAGCTGCTGTCATGATGCTTCTGGAAACACTTGTTTTCTAAGCTGGCTCTCCTGCAGATGTCAGCAACCAGATGTACAAATCCACCGGCTTGCTTGGAAACTTGCTACACAGTTTCCAGTTGGCTTTTTGTAATGAAGCTTCAAGTTGTGAGTGCTTTCTTAACTTTGTCTTTTCTTGCCTTTGCTTCCTGCTGCGTGGGACCAGGTCTTGCCTTTTGCTTCTGTTTGAGATGGCAGATTTATATAGGGCAGATACAAAAATGACTCTGCCTTTAGTATAGTGCTTGCTCAGGCTCCAGCTTTGTGCACTAACCAGGAGAACTTGGGCGTTTTGTGGCAGTTTTTGGAAGTTAAAAGGCAGTGAATGTTCTCTTGGATTGTGCCAGTCAAAACTCCTGTTGAGCTGGTCAGTGTTGGCAGCCCGCTTCCTGTTGTCTTGTGTCATTGCCCACAGTTCCTGCTGCCACTGTGTGTCTCCAGCCCCCTTCTCCCTCCTGTGACACCAATCTCCAGAAGAGGGGAAGAGCAGATGGATGCCTTTCCCATTGTGACTGCCACCTGTAGTTTTCCTTCTGCTTTGACTTGTTACTACCGATGCTTTGTTGATGTGTATGCACATTTGTGTGCATTATGATAGTGCTTACCTTAGGAGAAAAAGTGAAGCTGCTAATTGCTAATGAAAGAGTATTTTAAGAAGTCTGGCCACAGAATGCTTTTAAAAGTTTGCTGTGCTAGTAGGTTCTTGTTATCTTGGGGTGACAGACAAGTTTCTGTGAAAGACTTGTTCAAAAATATGGTATGTTATGTTTTCCAAACACCAGGTAGACAAGAAAGAAAGTAGTTTGGTGTGCATTAGAGTCATTTAGTCAAAATTGCCCTCCTTTCAGGCATATAGGAAGTGTCTTCTTGCAGAGTCAGTGTCTCATAATTCATAAATATATGTTGGTAGCCTTTTCTTACAGAGTGAATCACTCTTAATAGGAATGTCATTTATTACAATACTCTGTGATCCTGGGCTTCTTCCTTCCTCTCAGCCTTAGTTACTTGGACAAGCCTGCCTTTGTGGGTTTCTAACTTGTATGGGCTCCTTCAGTGCTTGTAAGAAAATTGGTTATTGAGTTAAATCTCATAGTAATGCTTTAGAAGGGCAATTTCATGGAGAATCTTGTTTGTCTGAAGCTGTTGGAGGGTGCTGCACACCATTTAGTTGAAGTAAAAACTGCTATGCTTTTATGAAAGAAGTAGCAGCTAAAAAGTCCTATTTAAGCAGTTAGAGTGGGAGATATTTTTTCATAGTGCAAACTTCTGAGGAGTGTTGCATTCACTGAAAGGCACAATAGCTTTTGTAGGTGTTCTGTGCTGGGGATCTTTTAGTACCTGTGCTCCATGAGTGTTTTGGGCAGCTCAGTAAATCTGCACAGAAAGTGAAGTTGCTTGATGTAGCTGGCAATGTGTTATTTGACCAGGGAATGAGGCTTCTCCCATATTGTCTTCATGTTGTTACATGATATACTAAGGAAGTTCAAGAAGTATAAACTTTAAAAATCCTTAGTCTAATTTTTTTTTAATGTGTGTTCACTAAAATACAAGTGGTAACTAAAATGCATAGAATTGAAGAAAAAATAAACCAACTGATTTCTCTATTAATTTTAAGGCTATGAAATTAAAACTCTGGTTTTCTTTTTGGTACTAAAGGTCCAGACAGGTGTTTTTGCTTGATTGTTTCTGACACACCGTTTATGGAATAGCTGACATTCCCTGGCCAAAGAGCTTGCAATCTGCAATGGATGCAAAATAAAGGGGTAAATGTAACTTGAAAAACTTTCAAGTATAGTGAATTATGTTATGCTAACCAAAAGCATGTTACTCTTAAAAGATCCACAGCAAAGCAACAAACGCAAACAATAAAATCCACCACACAACAAGAACACCACTTCTGGCAAAGGGTGTGCTTGGCTGAGCTACCTAGAAAGTGGACACTGAAGGAAAACTGTAAGGACATAAGAGAAAGGAGTGTAGGCTTTGAAGCAGAAGGGGAAAGGCTCAGTGCAGCATCACCAGCCAGGAGAGCTGGGGAAAAGTGTCCAGCCAGAAGGAATACTGAGGTCTCTGATATCAGTGTGGCTGTGCCAGGCAAACACTGTCTCCTGTCAGGTACTTGGAGCTCCTCAGGTGAAGGGTAGGACTTGGCTGTGTTCTGTAGGTGACAACCAGAGTGGTGGCTGGGGCCAAGTCCTGTGCAGCAAACAGCTGTGCCATTTCGACCCCCCTGTTCAGGCATGACCCTCCAGATCTGCAACTTCGTATCCTTCCCTCGCTGCTGCTCCTGCCTGCCAGAAGCAGCTCCAGCAGCCTGCTCTTGGCAGGGCTTCCTTCAAGGGCATCTGAATTTAAGCATCTCTAGGCTGGGCTGGGTGGGGTCTGCTCATCTGTGCCATCCTGGGACTAGAGGAATGGTGTGGGGAGCGGGGGGAGCAGCCTGCAGAGCTCTGAACTTGTCAAGCCCTAGACTGGGACAGGGTGGTTCTGCTGCAGCCCCTCTGACTCGTGTGCAGTTAGCAGGTGTTCACATCTCCAGAAACTTTCCCATCTTAAGTCAAGTGTGGGTGCAAGATGCAGCTGCCTTTCCCAGCCCACTGCAGGAGGAGTTCCTGTCAACCTTCTTGTTTGTTTTGTGTTTTTGCAGGTTGTGGGCTGCTCATTGCAGAAAGATACAGCTGAAAAAGGGTTAGCATCTTTCCATTCAATTTATGTCCTGAACTTTTAAGATTCTACTATTGCTTTTTTTTTTTTGTTTTGGTTGTTTGTGGGGGGGCCTGCTTATTTGTTTTTTTAATGTTAGGCCATTATGTCTGTTTCATGGGGAGCTAGAAATTTTAGGGGAATGAAAATTAAAAAAACAAACCCTTGCTTACACGTATTGTAGGGACAAAAGGTACTCTTTGGTTTAAATAGCTGGAAGAGCTCTGTATAATTCCATAAAAAGGAAAGGAGGCTGAGTTTACTGTCTTTCCAGTATGGCTTCATTGAAGCACAGGTAAAAATGGTATTAAGGATAGGAGCTGCATTAAATAGTGCCTTTTTTTTTTTTGTAAGCCAGCTTAATTTAGAAGTAGTTCTCTGAAAAGTTGCTGAGAATAGTTGGGACTTCTAGCAACATAAATAATAGATCAGTTTGTCTCTCATTTTTTGTTGCTGATTGCTAACTTGAGCATTTTTACAAATTTACAAATTCATGCAAACCCAAAACAAGCTCAGCAGTATTAATAGTAAATATAATTTATATAGCACCAAATTCTCCTAGCTGCTGTATAGGTAAAGCTCTAGACTTGTCCCTGGTAGTTCCTTTCTTGCCTAAAAGACTTCAGCATTGTCTGTACTGGAAAATTGACTTGGGAAAGCACAGTGGTATAGTAGTAGTAATAATAATAATAATAATAGGATTACATTGCCAGTGTTACCTGTTTGAAAGTTGACTGGTGTTCCACATTAAAAATTGCTTTCATTATTTCAGCAAATTTACTTTGCTGAATAATACCAATGCTATTCCAAAACATGTTCAGACAGGAAATTATACCATTGTAGTTTCGTTTCTCAGTTTTCCATATAAACAGCTTTCAGCTCTGAATACTCAAAGCAGCTGAGCAATGGCAGAACGAGGTGCACTGGGAAGGCAGCTAATGGTGTAAAACACCTCAGTGCCTTTACGGTTCTGGTTTTGTGTCTTTTGGGTTTTTAACCCCACTTGTTGTGGGTTTGGGTTTTTTGTTCATGTTTGGACTTTCTTAGTTAAATGACTGAAAGGGAATTTCTGCCTTAGGGGAACTGTATATTGCTTGTTTGCAACTTTCAACTTTACAAAATGTTGCTATTTTTATTCAGATGGGTCATCGAATCACGTTTACAACTATCAGCCATGTGATCACCCACGTCAGCCTTGTGATAGCTCATGCCCATGTGTAATTGCTCAAAACTTCTGTGAGAAGTTTTGTCAGTGCAGCTCAGAATGTAAGTAAAGCATTTAAAAGTTATCTATAAACTTCTCTCACTGTCCCACCACTGAGCTCTGTACTTCCAGTCTGTCTGTGCTGCAGGCAGTTACAGGAGCAGCAAATTGTGTCCAACAGTGTGAGCATGTTCAGTTTAATTTGGCCCTTTGTATGAATTGTAATTGGCCATTGCATGAAGTCAGAAGCAGCCTTCAGATCTAAAATTGAGGAAGAGTTATTAAAATCAGGGGAGGAAAGAATTTACATTACTCCTGAATATCCTATGCAGATATCAGTGGCTGTGTTACCAATATTCTGATACACTATAATCTGCACAGTGTTAATTTTACTCTGTATTTTTTCATACTTGCTGTTTTTCTTTTCCACACATTCCTTTGTAGGCCAAAATCGTTTTCCTGGGTGTCGTTGTAAAGCACAATGCAACACCAAGCAGTGCCCCTGTTACCTGGCTGTCCGTGAGTGTGATCCTGACCTCTGCCTGACTTGTGGAGCAGCTGACCACTGGGACAGCAAAAATGTTTCTTGCAAGAACTGCAGCATTCAGAGAGGATCCAAAAAAGTATGTCCAGAGTTACACAACTGCATGTCTGTTGCCTGGGTTTTGAGGTGTTCTTATATTTTCAAGCCAGAGAATGGAATTTCTTTGCCTTCATGCTGTCAAACTGGAAAAGAAAACAAAAAAAACCCAACTCAGACAAAACAGCAAGGAAAGGAGTTGTCACTTGTTAGCTTGCTCATGTGCTGCTGTTAAGTCTATCTACATTTTGTTATGTACCTATTAGTGCTTTCTGTGCAGCACGGCAGCAGAATATCTCCTTCTCACCCTTCAGGCTTTGCTTCTTAATTGCACATAGGCTGCTCTTTTAAAGAGCTCAGCAGTCTTTCCCCAGATCAGCATAAAGAAGTTTATCCCAGAGGCTAGAAGCTGTTTCTTTCTTCAGTTGTTGATTCTAAGGTATAAACTTGTATACAGTCTACTAAAGTCTTGAAAGCCCATTCAGTTCTGGCAAATAAATCAATAAGCCAAAGTTTATTTCTGCTCTGGAATGTCTTCTCACAAAATAGTTGATTACTGAGCTAATGAGTAGTGGGCTCCTGTCTGCAGACCTCTAGAGGTTGAAGTCTCTAGTAAATGAGTTTTTATGTAACCCCCTCATTTCAAGGTGTCTTGAGGTGGTTAAACTAAAATTTTTAGTAGTTTTCAAATACTTGGTAATTTTTCTTTTACATACGTTTTCTGATCCACAAGGTGTAATTTTAGTGTGTGTTTGATCATTAGAAGACTCTGGATTTGTCTGCACTCCTGGAGTCCCAACATATACATTTCACCAAGTGATACGAAACAAAATGGAAAGAGAACTTGAACTCAAATCTAAGCCAGGCATATCAACACTTCCTGGTTTTTCTATTCCACAGCACTTACTATTGGCACCTTCAGATGTGGCAGGCTGGGGAATTTTTATCAAAGATCCTGTACAGAAGAATGAATTCATCTCTGAATACTGTGGTGAGGTAAGGATGGAGAACTGGATATGAGCTTAATTGGTGAAGTTATGCATTGACAGGGAGCGACCATTGTCTGTAACCTGGTGCCACGTTGAGACAGAGCTGTGTGGCTGACTCAGTGTCACAGGCTCTAACTGCTGTCACGGGCCCAGACCCCAGGAGCTACACAATTGAAATGTCACAAAAATTTTGAAACTGGTTCTTGTGAGAAGGAGAGGTTGGAATGTCCTTTTTATCTTAGATGGAATTTCAGTTCAGACATGCTTGGAATTTGGTGGCGAATTATTTAGTATAGTACTGAAAGTCAGTAGGAGCTTTCGCTAAGCTGTATTCTGTAGCAATAAAACCCTGAGTACAGTATGCAGTCCTGATTTTGAGAGGAGAGGAGAAGCAATTCTTGCTTTTCTTCTGCTCTGAAAGAGTTTATGTTAAAAGCAAAGCATGGATGTTTGGTAAGTGCAGAATGCTTGCTGAAAACAAGTTTGTTTGGGAATGCTTTGAATCCCAGAGAATAAAAAACCTCCCACCTGTCTTTCAAAAGGCTGGGGGGGTTGATATTAAGCTGCTGTGGTTACATAACAGAGGACTGCTTCTCTTTATTACAAGTGGTGTTTCTTTCAGATTATTTCTCAGGATGAGGCAGACAGAAGAGGAAAAGTGTACGACAAATACATGTGCAGCTTTCTTTTTAACTTGAATAATGGTAGGTATGCATTAGTTGCAACCCTTGGCAGCATAAGTGTAAAGTATGTATGCTTAGCATTTTGTTCAGCCCTGTTCTTCTGCAGACAGCAGGTAACAATGAGAATTTTTTCCACACATCTTTCCCTATCAGTGTGTGGATTCATCCTGTTCATAGTCTTTGGAGTTTTTTCTCTAAATGTTAGTCAGCTAGATGTAGTGATGGAGCCTGTTGCACATACAACTGTACAGAAGTAGAACTTCACAGAGTAAAATTATGTGCAGACATGAAGTACACTAAAGAATGTAAAAGGCTTGCTAGGTGTTGTCTGAAGTAATTTTACTGAATTAAATCAGCAGTAAGTTATGATGGTAATTGCGTTGGGGGAAAAAAGCCACTTGTGGTATGTGACTGCTGCCACTTGAAAAGAAAAATACAGACTGCACTGTGTCAAGCATAAAATACTAGAAAATAGTTGACATGAGGAAAAAAACCCTGCTGCTTTATGTCAGTGTTGACTTTGCATATTTATGGAGCTTGTCCTTGTGGAATAAAGGTAGAGAAGCTTCAGTGAGAAGCTAAGGTGGTGCCCCTGTGGCAGGAGGTAAAGGAAAAGCACCGTGTGGAACAGCAGAGTTCAGCTGTTGTAGGGTGGTGGGTGAGCTCTTCCATGGAGGAAGCTGTGCAGTTATCTCCTCCAGCTGCTAAGATCCAAGCACACTAGGTGTTAAACTCAAAAACGTGTTTGTAGGTGACCCATCCAACATTTGTGGGTTTTGTTGTTTTTTTCTGCCCCCCCAGATTTTGTGGTTGATGCAACACGCAAGGGCAACAAAATTAGATTTGCAAACCATTCAGTAAATCCCAACTGCTATGCAAAAGGTAAGTTTCACATTTACTTGCTTTTCATCAATGTATGAAATACTGATATTTCTTTAACATGCATTTTATCAGTATTTGTACTAACATACCTAATTTCTTTTAAAACAGTAATGATGGTTAATGGTGATCACAGAATAGGAATATTTGCTAAAAGAGCCATTCAGACTGGTGAAGAACTGTTCTTTGACTACAGGTGGGTAGATGGATTTCAGATGGGATTAGCTTTCAGTATTTGTGCAGCTCAGAGTTCATTCCTGTGCCTGCCTGGCCCCTGCAGCCTCAGGTCTCAGCAGCCTCGAAGCAGCACTCCCCACACTGGTTTTATTAAGCCAGGTGCCATAGCAAGACTGATTTGAGCAATGCAGCTGCTTAAGAGCCTGCAAGCTTGGAAAAGCACTTATATAGAGCAAAGTATAGTGACAAACAGGGACAGACTTTCTCTGGTTGGGTTACCTTGGTAGCAGTACAAGTTAACTCCCCCATCATTCAGAAATAGGCAAGAATTTCAGAGAATGAAATTTCAGAATTAGTACAGACAAATGCTTGCTAAGAATGTGTCCTTATTGTCCTCTACAATCATCTTACTGGGCACAAAGTAAGCTGTCCAGTGGCAATACTGTGTAGGTCAACCTGGAGAAATGCAGTTGCTTTCCAGTACTGAAAATGAACTTCAGGACTGTGAGATTCAAGGTGAAAAAGTATGGCATTTTAGTGATTCGTCTCCTCTTGATCAAACACCTCTGAAAGTAGTTTCTTGAGTGGGTCAGCAGTGTTATGCACCTGCAAATTCACACAAGAAGGAAACACCCCCAGCTGGTGAGGAAATGATGGGAGATCTGAGAGTATTCCAGGCTGTGGTGCCATTCTGTCAGAACAATGAAGCTGAAATGTTCCATGACACTGTTTTTTTTTGTGATTGTGTTTTTTTTTTTAATTTCAGATATAGCCAAGCTGATGCCCTTAAGTATGTGGGCATTGAAAGAGAAATGGAAATCCCTTGACACCAGCTACCTCTTCTTTTAAACAAACAGCTGCCTTATCTTCAGGAATTTCTAGTACTGTGGGCAATTTTAAAAAAATACAAATGATGCAATTTGAAATTCTGTATTTGCAAAGTACTGTAACAGTAATTTATAGTAACAAATTTTAAAAAACCCAACTTTTTATTGCCTTCTCACCAGCTGCAAAGTGTTTTGTACCTATGAACTTTTGCAATAATGTGGTGTGGTACATTTTTCAACCTTGAATAAAGGATACTTGAACTTCTTCATTTTTACTGGAATTGAGTTGGAATTTTGTGTCAGCCCCTTGAGAAAGCAATGTGAATTTAACCTGTAACTTCTGTGCAAAGGCAGCTCCATACTTGTCTCCTTCTGTTACTTTGGGTCACGTTTAAGATCAGTGTGAAGATGGAAACAGTGTAGATGGCAGTCAGGTGATTGGGTGCTGCAGTGCCTCGGTGAGACAGGTGTGCTCTTGCAGCTTCTCAGCTCCCTTGGATGCAGCTACATCCACGTTCTCTGGAGTAATGGCTGCAGCCCAGAAACTCCTGCAATTGCCAGAGTAGCTGATTTCTGTGACAAACACTACTTTCAAGACAAAGCTGTGGTACAAGGTGCCCTTGCTGTGGCTTCTCTGAAGCACCAAACTCAATGATGACTACAACAGTAACTACATCTATATTTAAAAGTTAAGAGATGCAGAAGAGAAATGCACAGTTTTCCTTCAGAAACATTTAGACAGCAGGCAGATGTCTGTACAGGGCTACCACATTTATTTCTTACTTGCTAGTGGATGGGAACTCTGCAGCCTTTTGTGAAGTAGAACACAATGCTCTGGTCAAACCAGCTGGAGTGGGAGGGTAGGCACAGGGCAGCATTATTGCCAAACTGAGTCCGTGAAATCCTGTCCATGGTGACCAGTTACCTGCTGCACTGAGGGGACTCCAAGCCTGGGGCTGAGTTCAGCTCTTCCTGCTTCCACACTCCCTGTACAGCAGGCAGCTGCCACATCCCCTCCACCTTGGTGGTGGCCCAAGTAAGAACTAAGAGTTCATGAGGAAAAGAACAGTCCAAAAACAAAAACCTGATTTTCTCCCTCCTCAGGTAGAGCACAGCTCCTGGTCTGAAGGATGCACAGTACACAAAGCACTGCTTTAACCAGCCAAGGGCTTTGAAAGGCAGCTCAGAGCAGGTGATTTCAGGCCTTCCAACTAAGAAAGGCGTTCAGGCTGCTTCATTGTCATCATAGCACACACATCTTGCTAAAGAAATCTATTAGCCCTAAACTCTCCGCAAGAAGGGTTTACAAAAACAAAACAACATCTTAGGAAAAAAAAATTTAAAGGCATCACCACCTCCACTCTTTTAAATTTCCAAAAGCAACTTTGAGCAGCAAGATGCTTCTATTGCCCCTAATGGCAGTCTTGAGCTCTTTCAGAACAGAAATAGCAAGCGTACAAAATCTCAAGTGCAGCTGACACCCCTTCCTTCTAGTACTGCTCAATTTTTTTTTAACCCTGAGTTCAACTGTAACCATTTCCCTCAAGAGAGAAACATTAGCAACACAAAACCTGGCTCCCTTCCTGTGAGAAGAAACAATGAACAAAATCACAGTTTGTAGAAAGGGCAAAATGAATACAGAAGTTATTTTCAGGATCAAGATTAGAAAATATAGATTTCCAATAGTGGGACCTGTGAGGATGGCAGCATTTGGCTTGTAGCAATATGGAAAGCCAATACTCATTTCATAAAATGTTCTGAGAAGGATGGCATAAACCTGGTCAATCAAAGTATGTGTAGTAACACTTTAAAGTATTTTAATTCCCATCACAGGTTGCATTTAATGGGAATTGTTCTTCAG
>VYZP01057326.1:6196-21955 GCA_013400635.1 Hypocryptadius cinnamomeus | reverse complement strand
GATTTTTTTTACATGCTCTCCACAGTGCAGGATTGATTGCTTGTTTGTTTGTGCTTTTGTTTTATTTTGTTTTTTAAAATTTATTTTCAATAGGAACATGTAGAATTATATTCAGACAATAAATGTAGGACTAAGAAAGGACTAAAATATACTAAAAACCACAACTTAATCCCCCCCACCCAAGAAAAAAAAAATCCTTGTATCCTAGAAAGGTTATCCAGAGTATTTCTGTTGTCTCCTTTCCCTTTGAGCTGGGGCTGGTATGGACCTGTCAGGTCTGCAAAGTGACACTTGGTTTAGAGTTCATTTACTCACTAGATATGCCCAAAGGCTTTCAAAATGTCCTCATTTACCAAACATGATTTTGTCTTACATACAGTTTGAGAGGATTCTCAAGCCCAACATGACAGATTTGCTGCTGAGAGGTGGAAAGTGTGTGCTCAGCACTTCTATGTCAGGGGAGATCCATTTTGTAATGGCTCTGCTTCCTAAAAACGTTGAAAGAGCTTTGTTTTTCCTTTAGCACACGTTGAAAATAAGTTTTGAAAACTTGAGGGCTGTTGTGAAACAGCCATCCTCTGGCAAATTCTGTTGTTTTTGCCTTCCAAATGTTTTAAAGTTTGTATTAGAATACCAGAAATAGAACACCATTTTTTTTCAGAGAGACACAGGAAACATGCAATATCTGGCTGCTACCTTAATCATATATTTAAGATCACTTGAAAAGTTTTAGGGATACATTCAGACTGCAAAAGTGGTTACTGAGGCTGGGAAATAACACAGATATCTTGTCCTGGCTGTTTAGACAAAGCTGCTTGCTCTGAGTGAGGCAGAGTTATAATAAATAAAGAGTGCTGACAGAATTAGTCTTGCTGCACACACTGAATTAGTCTAAATTAATGCTGTGCCTCTCACAGGGCTAGCTACTCTATACAAATATTGCTGGATTCTTTAACTGGACCAACAACTATTCATAATAGTTTACCAAACATTTAACAAGGGTATGTGTTGATTGAAAGAGGGGCTTGCAGGTCTGTTGGCTTCATGCTGTTCTGACTTTATTTGTAAGCTTATTTCTAGTGAAGATGCAGCATTATCTGGACGATATACAGAGTTCTTTAAGGTAGACTTAAGCTGAACATCAGTTTTATTGTCTTACACCCAAATGCCAAAAACAAGGTGGTAAGTAAACATTTGCTGCTTATTTAAAAAAACCATATGACTTAATCTTCAAATTGGAACAGAGATAATTTTTTAAAAAAATTCCAAGTAATTAAAAAAACAAAAACAAAAACAAACCAACAAAAACCCAAGAGGGATAAAAAGATATAGGGAGAAAGCATCCCATTCCACAAATCCATGAACTTTTCAATAGCTAATGTGAACACTTCTGTATATAATGCTACATGCTACTCAGATAGACTACATTTTGCAAAACAATGCACCCACCAACACAACTCTCCCTGGATTCAGTAGAAACAGGGCAGTATTCAACATTTGAGAACATGGTCACCATTTCCATATGTTTGTGTGAAATGAAACTCTGGTGTGAACCTGAAAATTAGGTTTTCCTAATGTATTTTCCACACTTATAAATGCTTATGCTGCCATTAAAGTAGAATTATGGTTTCTGAGCAAGAACTGACACACACATTCTTCAAACTTCCCAAGCTGTTTCCTTTTCCTGGTAATCTCAATTTTGATTGCAGTTTATAAAGGTGAAATAACACCCACTGCAGCTGACACAGCTCTTGCAGAGTGTTTGTTTTATGGCAGTACCTCTCTTTTTGGCTGAGCTGGTTGTCTTTTTCCTACTCACCTAGGAGCCTCATGAGCCCATGGACTCCAGAGAGACAATACAGGAAATTGCATGGATCACTTTATTGTTCTGAACTGTTTGTTTAGTTATGTGGGGCTTCTGTTATCTCTGGCATTCCAGAGAAGCCTTACTTTGAGGACTCCGTGGATACTAGTTATCAAATAGGTGAAGTTAATCTGTCTCTTCTGCTCTGTCTTCTGCCTGAAATACATCTGAAAGAGTCAAGACGAGGTGAAGCAATTGTACTTCATGTTAGAAGACCAGTGTCTTATTTCTTCATGCTGAATTTGAGAAGGCAATGAACCAGAAAGTTTATAACATTTTTATTGATAGGGTGAAGTAAACTTAGTAGGATGAATGTAAGATTGGATTGATTGCAACATACGTTGCCGACAACATTCCTGAATAAATGAGTGGATAAGTGAGCTTGAGCTGCACAAGAAGAATCTCAGATTTGTATTTTTACTTCAAGCATAATTTCCACCTGTCTTCTGTTGTTGTGGTCAAGATGGAGGTCTAATCCAAATGAAGGAAAACCAGAGTCCACTGTGCATTGCTGTGACAATATTCTTGCACTCTATGCATTTCAAGTCCCTGTATATATTGTGGGGAAAAAAATAAGATGCAGATTTCTCTTATAGCTACAGAGAGAAAGATAAAATAAAAAGCATTCCAGTCCTATATGAACTGGTCATGTAGCCAGGTCAGTAACATTATATACCTGTTTTCTTGCCTCATTTCAAAGTCACAGTGAACCAAAGAACAGAAGCACCATCATATATGTGAAATAACTCTTGCTTCTGGGAACACAGTGATTGAGAATGTAACTATAAAAAGTGAAAGTGTAGAGGATTGAGAATTATTACTGCTAGTAATTCAAGAGTTAGAAGCAATGGATTTAAAATGAGAAGCAGCCAATTTAAACTAGCAAAAATATGTTCTTTCCCTCCTTTTTTGACCTCTTCTCTACTATACACACTACAGAAGTTGGATTGAAAATGACTAGAATTTTGCAGAGCACAGTGACATGAACAGGTTAAAATAGGTTTAATAGATTCAAGGAAGAGAATTATGTATGGCTATTAATCTTTATTGTAGTCAGTACTTGAAGAAGAAGAAGAAGAAAAAGAAGAAGAAGAAGGAGATGAAGAAGAAGAAGGAGACGAAGAAGAAGAAGAGCAGGAGGAAAAAAACCGAGGTCTTAACTTGTCCTGTTGTCAAGTTTTCTTCAATTGTCATTAGCAACTGTAGTTGGAAACAATTGCTGCTCAGAGCAGCATTTGGCCTCATCTAGCATAGCAATTTTTGCTTATTTTGGAAATGAACTTTAGAGCTGGTCACTCAATTGCTTTTCAAAAATTTTTGCTAGCTTTTACAAGAACACATTGAAAGCCCTTGCTTAAGAGGTTACTTAGCAGGCTGTGGTTCTAAAAAAACCAATTTGTGTGTGTGGAGGCAGCAAAGGGAACAGCACACACAGAAGTTATGGACTCAGCTAAAGCCAGCTTACTCTAGGAATGCAGAGAAAAAAAATACTTCTGTGCTGTTTACATAACTGGAATGTTTCCCTGCTTGTAAGCAGGCCGATACTTTTAGCAGTGGCTGTTCAACACTGCCAAGATGGAAAGTCTTGTTTCATTCAGGTGCCTCAAAGTGCAACAAATGTGATAGAGCAGCCTTACAGTTTATCATGAAATATGCCATTTACTAGTGCAGCAGGACATGTTCTGTTGTAAGCCATATCTAGCTTGTCACCACAGGAGCTGAGTTCTTGAGTGTGTTTGTGCATGCTGCTAACCTGGACATAGTCAGGAAGAACAGAGCACAGTGCATGTCTGAGAGCTGAAAGTCTGCTTCCCACCCCTCCTGAAGACAGACAGGGAGGGAAAGCTCCCTCCCTGGGGTGTTGTTTAAACATAACAGTTGTTAGGTCAGAGCCTTGGAACAGCAGACAGACCTGGTGATACCACCCAGGGATGGAATAGCCTGAGAGGCCTGTACAGATGGAATAATAAGTTTGGAACTGACAGTGGAGGAACCCCACCCAGATTCCAAAAATAATGCAGAACAAGACTTACTCTGCAAACATGTGAAAGGTTTGTACAGGCATTTGCAAGTTCATGGTAACTTGAAATTGTCATTCTGCTTGTTTTCAGGGCAATTTCTTAAGCTGTTTCCCTTTGTCCCCACTTGCTTGATTACAAAAAATTTCTTAAAGAAGCTTTCTGTTCAAGTGAGGACCAATGAAAAGCATATGCAAAGAGGATATTCAACATCCATTTTAAAGAGACAAATTCATATATATGCAATCCAGTGAGCATTTCTGTTATGATGGCTCTTATTTTTGCTACTGCTTGCATCTGATAAGATGATGCACATACTTAGAGTGTAGATTCATACTAAAAGCTTGGCTGGATCACAGCCATGATACTTGTCTTAGAGAATCTGAGGTACAGAGAACAAACAGATTTTCACCATTCTAGTGTCAGTTAAATCATAAAGTGTCTTTGCATAGAATTAGCTCTTTCTGTCAAACTGACAAGGATTTTTTAGACAAAGCATTAGCAGTGCAAAGGCAGAGGGTGGCTGTGCAAAATCCTCTAGATTTCTAAGACCATGTTAGAGTTAATCCCCAATGTTTCTGACTTAGTATGCTTGTTTATGAAGTTTCCTTTTTCCTTTATCTTGAATAAAGGTGTTAGGCAGGTAGGGAAGAAACAGCATAGTGAAAATAATGTGCCCCCTCTGGGAATTAAGTGGAGGAGAGAGGCTGGCATAAAGCTTTTGCCTTGTGTAATTCATCCTCATACAGTCCTCTGCCCTGTAAAAAGTGATGGTGGTTGCCTAGTCTGCCACAGGGGAGAACAAGGGCTTGCTGAGCACTGCTTTGGCTGTTCATGCAGAAGCATCTGAGATCACTTAACATGCTAATTTTCTCATTCTATGCTTAGGTTTTAAAATACTATTTATGCTTCCCATTTGTCAACAGCTTATCCAGGAAAGGGTAGCTCAAACAAGATGGTTCACTCTCACTTGAGTTCCTCACTTTTTGCAGCTGTGTGAAATGGAACACCAAAGTCATGTATTTTGGTCAAGCTCAGAAAGAATTTTTATGTCATCAAGTATTGCCAGCCAAAAATCTTCACAGCTATAACTAGACCTTGAAAGCTACAGCACTGACCATGTGACTTAGTCAAATATGGATCTAACTCCTTGTGAAGCACCTGGAAATCAAGGACAAATCAGGTATCTTAACTTAGAAACAAACACATTTAACTAGATATCTTGAGAAAAGAAGAGAAGAAACAAAACTCAGAGCCTGTGTTTCAGAGTACATTTATTTTTTGTGACATAAGTGTAAGTAAGTAACAAGAATTCGTTATTTAATTTGTAAGGGCAGAATAAATACCACCAATACATACTGAACAGGTCACTGTAGAAAAGGATGTGTTCACAGGGTGAGAGACTGAGGACTGCTTCTTCTAGAGTCCAGCTATTCCGTGAAGATTGCATTAAAGCCTGTAAAAATTTTTGCAATCCTGTAAATGAACACAATTAATTAAATCTGGTGTACCACTCCCTCATATTTTTCTAGTCCGCTAGTCTGGTTTCATGTGCCCTCCTAAATTCATATCTACTGCTATCCAGGCTTAATTTATCTCAGTTGTAACCTGTGTATGATCAGTCTGGGCTGAAATAAGATTCTTGTCTTATTTCTCTTCTGAATTTTCCAGCAGTGCAAGAACAGCTCCATGGTCAAGAATTTTGTAGAGTTAAGCCTTCTCCAAGCTCTAGCCATATAACTGCACCCGTGGGGCTAAGATGGAGACTTGGCAAATTGTCTTCTATTTTTCAGCTGTTGTACTGACACAGGATTCCTGATGGAGCCATTGGCAGGCTGTTTCTCACACTCAGTCTGTGTGTCACTTAGGAAGCAGAGGGGAACAAGTCTCACTTTTCAATCAATTCAGACAGATTTGACAGCAAAAAGTAAACAGCATTTGGCAAAAGTCACTCTCAATGAGAGTGTCGTTAAGAAAGTCACTCACAGAGAACATGCATACAACTTCCCTCCCTCTCATTTTTTACCCAACCATTACAACATGAAAGATCATAATTTAGGTTTGTTTTCCTAAAACTATGATTCCCATTGCTACCACATCACAGACTTACCAGAAGAGTTGTTTCAGCTTCCAGCTAAATGAGGCCGGATTTTTTTGACATCTGCCCTGCTTGATTAATGCAAATATATTCTGGAAATGGACCACCAAACCCCGATGTTAAAATACCCTAAATAGCGTCCCATACATACAGAAGAAAGAAGGAAGACAGAAGAGATCTGGAACTTCAGGCTAACACTGGAAGCCTGCTGCCACCCAGGCGTGAATATCCTGTTAATTAAGTGGGAGGCCATCTCAGCATATCATCTTGTCATCAATGCAAAACACCTTGCTTAGAATGCTCTTAGTATAAGATGAAGAGTAGGGTTTGGATGTCCATGGATGAGCAGAAAGAGTGCTTCAGCCAAACTTGCCATTAAAACTAGGGATGCACTTCCCCCCTTGTGACAGCAATAGCCTCTCTTCCCTGGAGGGGCTACAGCATCATCTAGTGGGAGCTGACCAAAACTGTTCGAGTCACGACTGTATGATCCAGTAGCTGAACATAAACGAATGCCCATAGAATTTTTTCCTCTTTTGTCCTCGGAGAAAAGGTTATCTGGAAAGGATTTGGTCCAGCCAAGCCACACACAGCCTGGTGTAGTAGCTGCTAGATGAGCTGAGTGTCTCCACCGAGGCTAGCCTTCTGCTTCTGCAGAGGTGCCTTAGACACTCCCAAACTGAGCAGGCAAAGGCAGCAGTGACAAACAGCAACCTGCTGGTGCACCTGTGAACATTGTGGTTCTCTATCTTCATGCCAATGAGTGGGAAGTGTTTGAAGTGCATTGAAGTTCCTGGGGGACATACACATCTTCCTCTTTTCCTCAGTTGCTTTCCTTCTTGCTTGACAAGAACCACTTTGGTCCTAGCTGGGAAACCCTCCAAGACCATCAATGCTGAAAGAAAAGAAGTCTGCTATGTAGAAGGAAGTACTGCGGGTCCTGCAAGTATTCACAACTAAGCAGCAGCCATGTAAAGCTGTGCAAGCTGCATTCTGGAAATTAGCATTTTAACAACTGCTTTCCGTAAAGACAGCTCTGAAATGTGTAGAAGACAAGGTCCTATTTCAGTGCATTTTTTTTTGAAGGTAGGTCAGAGGACAGTAACTGCTCTTGCAATTACATGAGAAGAGTGAGTCTAGTCTTTCCACTGAAACTGAGCAGTGAGTCACGCTGTCATACAAGAGAGACACCAAAAACTTTTCTGATGCAGATTTCAGTCCAAATTTTCTGTGCTCTCTTTCAAGAGGATAAAGATAATAAATAGCATTTAGTCCTTCAGGAGGCTAACTTCTCTTGTGGATCAAGAGAACAAATGCAGGGTGAGGTGAGATGGGTGTCTGTACAAACAGCACTGCAAGTCAGCAGCAGTGGCCTCAACAAAGTGTCCTGCCACCATCTGGTGATGCTCTAGTGAAACTGCTGCAAGCATTAGCAGTTTTCTTGTATGGTCACTAACACAAATGCTTTCTTAAAATGTGATCTAAACCTGAAAAATTTTTGTAGTTGCCCATCTGATTCTGTTGAACACAGCATACTTGCAACACCTGGTGAAGATGGATTACATCAGGACTTTGCCATCTACTTGGGGGAGAGGAGGCATTATAAGATAGTATTGCATATTTTACTAGTTTATTTCTTCACAGAGATGGATACAAGAAAAGCTTAAAGTTAGGCAAGCTGCAAATATTCAGTTACTGACATACTATAGACACAATGGCATTTGAAGCTGCTCTAGTGCCCAAGGGCTCTGAGCAGGATCTGAGCAACCACCAGTTACTAAGATCATTATTTTTATTACACCCACAAGTGATTCAAAATAAGCAGCACAAATGAGGCAAAAAAAGTCAATAAACGAAGCAGCTGGTCACTTCTGCCTGGTGGCGTAATCTCATGTGTCCTCATAGTTCAAGAGGCAGGGTGAAGTGGTACACTGTGAAGTAGACAAAAAGTGGCATTTTCCCATGAAGTTTTTTCCAGAAAGATTAGCCTGCTTTGAGAGTGCAAGAAAATAGATATTGTAAAGCAAGAGCTGTGCCATTTCAACACACAAAGAATATCCAAATTGATAAATAGTAATTTTCATTTAAAGATCAATAATACCTTTTGTTCATTTCAGCCCAGCACTACTCTTTTTCAGAAGTTTTCCTCTCCATTTCAGGATGGTATAAGAATGACAGTCTTGTCAGCTAAAGACATGGGAAAATACTTTGTCCCTCTCTTGTCCATTCTTCTCTCTACCTGGTTGCAGCGTCTGTTACCACTTCCATCACAGCTAAGCCATGGTGAGTGGCCCCTTATTTGAGGACCAGGTAGGTGCATGTGGAGAGATAGCCATCAGAATTGCTGGTGTCACATTTCAGGTGCAGGGACAGAGAATGATGTTGAAAGCAGTAGGGGCAAAATATAGTTCTGATGGGCTTTGAAGGGCTGATTCAAAATCCATTGAAACAGATAAGATATTTTCCCACTCCTAATTTTGTGTGACTTCTATTTGCTGCTCTTATTTTTCCGTTCTCAGGGACTTTTTGAAACAACATTTTATAATAACTTTACTTTGATCCCTTCCCTCACAAGCCTTTGAGATCACTTAGGGAAGGACGAGAGAGACTATGTTACAGAGCTGGGGAGAGTACCTCAGTGTTCCGAGAGAGGCCAAACCTGCAGGGTAGCCTCTCCACCCAGCCGTATCCTCCACTCCCCAGATGGCTCATTTCTGGTCAGAGTTGACAGCTTGACATTTGCTTGTTGCTCCCCCTGTCACAAAGCCCACCTGCCATCCACAGCAAAGGAGCCCACGCACGGCAACTTTTGCTGTGGGTGGCCGTGTGTCCTGCCAGAGCCTCTTGTTGTGGGCGTCACTAAGGTTCAGCCAAGCTGGCAGTGAAAACCAGGAGGAGAGGCTGGCATGGATTTTATGGCATGTTGCAAATGCAGACTGAAAAAAGTGAAGCCTCATGTTTTTGAGGGAAATCTTCCTATCCTCTGAAGGTTGCTTACATCTTGCAAAGGCTGTAAGTTTTTGTGCTCTAAGGAAAGTCCATCCCAAAATACCTAAAATGCAGCAGACCCTGCATGAATTAAGGCACTGCACAGATCTTCCTGAGGACTGCTGGATGGATCTTTCTTAAAGTAAAACACTCTCCACAGCTCCTGAAAGGCTGACATTGAGAGCAATACACCCTAAACATTAATAGAAATGGCCAGAGGTACAATCTCCAGCCTTTTCCTCTGATGTAAATACTTCGAGCTTTCCAGACATGAAGTTAATTTTAGCAGTGTGCAGCTGGAATGCTCTTTCCAGGAGAAGCAGGCAATGTCATCTGGCTAGAGAAAGAAGTAATTAACTGTTCAATGCAGTATTATCTCTGAGCTCACATGAAAACTTGAATAGTCTACCTCACAAGATCTCTGCTTGTTTTGTTTTATTTTTTGTTTTTGTTTTGGTTTTCGTTTTTGTTTGTTTGTTTTTTTCAGGAGGCACTGAAATGGACAAGCAACAGTTGTACTACTCTGTACAACCTCTCTCCATCATACAGTTTTCCTCCTGCACCATATCCCCCACAGTGACAAGGGTGTCTCAGAGGGAATATAAATTGCAGTGTAACAGGCATCACTACAGATATGTGGATGATAATTGCAGCCTGAGCCTCAGACTAAGCCTCATACCTAATTATCCACAAAGGCTACCACGGCTTTAGGCAAGACATTCCCACATGTTTTGATGGCCAGGGATAAATATTGGACATGCTCCCCACCACACTGTCTAGTCTCAGTGTCTTCATAGAATCAGTTAAACATTACATGAAAAAGAGAGAAGTGATGCTGAATCAACACAGAAATTAATCTAGAGAATTTGTCCCAAAGAGATATCAACATGATTGTTTTAAGGCAAAGGAAAAACAGTGTCTAAACAAAGACTGTAAGGGACAAAACTTTCCTGTCTCAGCAATTCATTGCAAGCTGAGATGGTTACCTTCCTAACATAGTTATCTTCCTCCTGTCTCAAACAGAGAGAGGGTTTATGTCAGCCCGTCTCTAGGTCAGCGTGTTTTGGCCATTTTGGATGTTTTGGAGGAAACATCCATGGGGCCAGGGGTGGAGGGAAGCCAGGGAAGGGGCAGAGCAGCTGCCTGTGTAGCAGTTTGCTGGTGTGCATGGGGCACACTGACCATGAGGGGTGCACTGTGCCCCATGGGGAGGGACTGTAGGCTCCCTGGGCTTTGCCTGTGCCAAGTGCTGCTGTTCAGCCACAAGCTCCTTGCAAGGGCAGGACAGCTCTTGTCACATGCATAATGTGTGACTGGTTTGTGAACACCTGGTCCACTTTTCACTGCTTGACAGAGGTAGAAGTTGATCACATAATCTTTGTAGGTTTTAAGAGCACTCCTGCTACTTGTTTTCCTCACTCACTGTGACTACTGCTTTCGTGGCAAGAAGGTCTTTTTTCATAATAACAATAATAACTACTTGCATGTCTGAATTGGAGTAGCTCCATGACAAATTAATAATCCTTGCAGTCAAACATTGTATCTGCTGTCTTTCCTCTTCACATCTATTCCCTTTCATTACAGCTTCCATCAATGCAATAGTACAGACTTTGTTAAAACCCCTTGTACGGAGAAGGTGAGCTTTTTAGTGACAAATGGGATGTTTTGTGGCCTGAATGTCACATGTTACTCAGCTGTCCTTATTTTTGATTTAGCCAGTGTTTGGAAATGCTCTTTGGCATGAACAGAACAGATCTTCTAGGTAAGCATGTTCACAGCAGCTGTCTATGTCAGTGCATGTGTGCACTGATTCAGGGGCCTGGGGAGAACGACAAGGCTGGGCCACCCTCAGTAGGCACCTTCTCGGCAATAACTTCACCTCCCTCTATCTGAAGACAGTGCAGTGAATGATGGAAATAGAGCTGTCTCACCATTGGTAGCTCTGCTAGAAACTATGAGTTCCTGCACTTCGGTGTACCAGGTTTCAGAGTCTGTTCAGCCACTTTAGAAACAGCTGTTTTAAAAAAAGTTTCTTCTTTTCAAGTTTAACATCTATTTTTTCCTCTACTTTCCTGGAATCAGCAAAAATAATGCAACTTATGTAAAAAAAAATATACTGTCCATTGCAGAAATTTCTCATCTGAATGTGAACCAGTCACAGTTTCCGATAGAACCACGAGATGTCAGTATGTTCACAAAGAACAAATCACTGGAGATTGTTTAAAACTGTACTGCGGACAGTCTAAGGTTGCTTATTTCCCCTTCAGAAGTTAATATTTACACAAATTAAAGATTATGCTGAGTAGGAAAGGACTCACAAAGTTCAAATACAGCTCCAGGCCCTGCAGAGCACCACCCCAAGAGTGACACCATGTGCCTGAGAGCATTGCCCAAACGCTTACTGATCTCTGTCAGCCCTGGTGCTGTGACCACTTCCGTGGGGAGCCTGTTCCAGTACCCAACCACCCTCTGGGTGAAGAACCTTTTCCTAATGCCCAGCCTAAACCTTCCCTGACACAGCTTCAGGCCATCCCCTCAGGTCCTGTCACTGTCACCACAGAGAAGAGATCAGTGCCTGCCCCTCCTCTTCCCCTCAGAAGGAAGTTGTAACTGCAGTGAGGTCTCCCCTGAGTCTCCTCTTCTCCAACCTGAACAGACCAAATAAGCCCAGCCACTCCTCACTTGTACAACATGGCTTAGGAGAGCAATTCATCCTGGGGAATTAAATATTCACATGGGAAAGCTACTAGCTTGAATGTACCTGTGTTTTACTCATGGACAGAATCAAGCAGTGTCCATGCTATTTTTAGAATTTAGCATTTTCCCTTGCCCTTTGTAGATTATATTCCATGAAAGTGCTCCAAGAAAAGAGAAACCAGAAGAAGAGATGAAAATCAGGGCTGGTGTTTACTGAAAATGCTCATGACATCTAGATTTCTGAGTCATGGTTATGTATCAGATTTTATTGGTTGGACACTGTAACATTTGACAGCTGTTTTGTGCCTTTGATTTAATGACCTCCATGGAATTTCTCATGAACAGACTTTCCCCACCTAATAAATCAATGCTGCTAACACACAAAGCAAGGATGTCAAAGAAACCAAGAAGTGATACTCACAAAGGGTGTACTGCTTGTACTGTACAACAAGCTCAAGGCAACTTGAAGAAGCAGTAGGGACCATCTCAGACCTTATTTATGTCTTAGGCAGTCAACCCATTCCCTCCCATCCAGAAGAATATGTACTAAGTTGGTAAGATCAAAGGTGGCAATAGAACTTCATTATTTGCCTTGTCAAACTTATGGAAGAGCTCTCCTCAGGTAGAACCACACACTGGACAGCCTTCCATAGGTCATTCAGTGATAGAATCTACACACTAATGAAAAAGGAAAGCAAATCTGAAAGACAGATGTCTCAAAATCTTTAGGAACTGTCTGAGGCTGCATGTGTTCAGCTCTACTTGTTTAGTCTGTAAGGCTGGCTAAACCTGTCTCTGTATTTGAAGGAAGCAAGATAATATATTCCTGAATAACCTATTAGGAGCCAAATTCTGTTTGATTTCAAGCTATCTTTTGCAATTCATGCCAAGTCCCAAGAGATCCTGTATCATCTACAAGAAGAATCCAGGTTTTCTCACTTAGTTGAGCAAATCTTCATTGTTATGTAGGTGCACTGTTGGTTTCCATCAGCACTGCAGCATAGCATTCAACATATGGTGAGTGCAGATGGTAAAATGCAATATCTACTGAAAGAGAATTGTAGCTTCACTTCTGCTCTGTCTTATTTTGGATAATGTTGTGATCCATTCAGTTAGGAAAAGCTATGCTGTGAAAATTATGGGTCAAGATATTGAATATTATAGACATGGAGGAAGAGATAAGAAATAGACAGGATAGAACATATTTTCAAGTTTTCTACCAAGTCTTTGGCATCTTGTTCAGTAAATCTGAGAAAATGCCCTTCAGGTCTTAACTTGTGAGCACTGTGAGTACTCTGGGTAACATAACTGGCATGATGGTTTTCTCAGGCAGTGGTTAGAGAAACTTGATGCACTTTGGGAACAAGCCCTTGGGTCCAAACATTTTCTAATACAACTGAATGAAGTGAAACTGCTACTGGAGTAGAAAAAAAGTCAGCCAACCCCTCCTAACCCCCAAACTGAGCAGCTGTTTCCCTCCTCAGGTCATTCTTTGATAAGACTTTTTTGCCTGACGCAAGAGAGAGCCATGTTGCAGACCAATACATCATGTAGACTATCAGAGTCCTGTTTTTACTCAAGTCTGAAATACACATCTGTATTTCTGCAGTGCTTAAAACCAGACAGACATGGTGAAATGAGGAAAATGGTGCAGTTCAACTGTGTCATGAGGAGGGTGTTGTATTGTTTCAAAACTTATGGAATATGCATCAGTCTCACAGAAAGCCCTCTGGAATGAGTTTCACAATAGGATTTGGTTTCAAGAACTGAAATTTCACCTGAAAAAGTGAAGTTTGCAGACAGAAAGCCCACCATTACTTCCTCTGTGTATCGTCAAAGCACATCCTGGCATAATGAAACGTTTAAGTGTTTAACTACATGTTTGGAGCCTCTGAAAAAACACTGACATTTCCTTTGTCCACAGGTCCTTTCAGGGCTAGATGCATGTGCTGTACATCCAAGTTGCTAAGAGAGCCTGAGCACAGTGCTGAGGGGGAACTGTCACCTCCTCAAAGGTGCTTGGGGCAGGGAGCAGTGCACCAGCCTGGGTGAATGGAGCAGGTGGACCTGTGAGGTGGACTCAGGTCTTACTCTTGAAGTACAAGCCAGGTGAGCTGTTGGCTATGATTCCTCACTGGTCACAGAAAGTAGGCATACTTTCCCAGAGACAAAGCTGGATTCCTACACATGTTGATGAGAGCTTTAGGCTTCCTCACTGCTGGAGTCTGTTTTCGAGAAAAGTTTTTTTTAATTTTAAGTCTAAACTTAATTTTAAGTCTAATTTCTTACAGCTTTTCTGACTGCACTACTTCCAGACATTAAAATATCACAAAACACCCCAAAGTACATGTCTCTAACTTGCAACAAATTTAAATTTCAGTAAATGCTAAATTTAATTTTTAAAATAAAAATCTCTTAGCACTGGAGAAAGGCTATTTGAGCTCTGCAAATGAGAAAAAGCTCTTCAGTAGAAAGAGTTTAGCATTAGGGCTCTTATTTATTCACTCTTCAGAGAGTCTGGAAGCAGATCTGAAGAGTGCCAGATGAAGTCAGATAAATTTGCAGCTGTCTCAGTCATAATCCACACTGGGAAATGCAGATTAAGCCACCACCTAAAAACTGACCGGGCTGCTGCAGACTTGGTGTATTGAAGAATAATTGAACATATCCAGAGATAAAGGTTGCAAAAATTGAACAAATTCATGCTTTAACAGGCAAAGAAAAAGTGGAGAGGAATTTTATATTTTTTTAATATGAATCTACCTATTTTCTCCTACTGGAGTTTTTAGAATAAAAATGCTTATGTGGAAAGCTGGTATAAGATTTTGCTTGAAACATGAGTTTGCTTGAAACGTGAGTTTGCTAAATCCAAGGCAGAGAAACGTAACAGGGTTTAGAAGCCAGGTCTTTAGACAAAGAAATAAAACAAAAAACTTTCTAGAGACTTAATTCATCCTGTGCAACCCCCTGCAGGAAGCAGGACCCAATAGAACAGGTTATTGTGTGCCTTGTGATATCAAAGTGTTAGGTGTTTCCAAGGCTGGAGATCCTGCAGTCTCTCCAAGCCTATCTTCCAGTGAATGACCACCCTCAAGGTGAAAAACCTTTCATAATAAGTAAACCAAAATTAACCTTTTTGCAAATCATGTCCTCTTGCCTCTTGTGCACCACATAATGACCGGACATAAGGTCCATCCTTCTCCTTTCCAGGCTGAATCAGCACAGTCACCCTCTGCCATCACTCATATGGCCCATGCTCCAGCCCTAACCAGTGCAAGGACCTTCTCTGGTCACCAGGTAGAATATGCATCTTCTTGCTTGTTGTTTATGTGGCTCCACTGTAATATGGTTTAAAGGAGGTGACACCCTGGAAAGGGTGTGAAGAAATGAAGATCCACTGCTGGCTGCCAAGGGGACAACACTCCACACACTGCCATGTTGTCAGCTGACTTTGGACAGAGGACAGCTGGCTATGCTGTGAATTGATGAAGTCCTCAGAAGCAAATTTCTTTGTGAAGACACTAAAAATATACTTTTTCAAAGGCTGAAACAGTCCAAAGCCTTTCTGTGACTTTCAGAGATGCCTTCTCCAGGGCCTCAATTTCACATGACTGTTCCATTACCTAAGCAAAACAACACTTAAAATGCTTTGGCCACGGAGAAGGCAGCACGTACAAGGATGTTCAAGTATGTTTTTGGTTTATAAGTTCTACTACAGGCACTAGAGCAGATGAATGTAAGAGGAGAAACTAGCTTTATAGTAAAGAAAGAGACCGACAGCAGTGACAAATTAATTTCCATCCTGTCATGACTCATGAGACAGCACTACAGTAACATTAACAAAACATCAGTTAACGTGGTAGTAATTATTTCCATTTCTAATACTGACTCTGGCTTAACAACATTTACAGGCTTTGTTACACTGTCATAAAATAAACAGTAATATAGAAACAAACCAGATTCACTGCTTTTGAAAGAATGGACTTTTTCTCTATCTCTGCCCTTGACAGAATCATGCCTTGTAAAGGAAGTCAGAGGTGGAGGGATGAAAACAGCTCATGAAAAATCCCAGTGAAGACTTGCACAAGACTTTC